>JAPYZO010017703.1:0-12978 GCA_030522905.1 Torymus flavipes | reverse complement strand
TATACTTTTGTAATTATATTATCTTCGGAATGTTATATCAATTTTTCAGATCTTGTTGATAACTATTGTACTTAATATTTCTGTGTCAAATCGAATTCTGTTAAATAATAAGCGAAAATTGACAATGCAAGGTTCATTGATGTATTAATAAGAATCGTGTTTATAGGCTTAGATCATTAGGAATTGATTTTACATGAAAATGTTAAATGGGAAAAAAGTTTTGTTGTATTATAATCTACAATTTTTATATTTAACATATTTGTGTAAAATTAAATCCTATGACGTTATAGTCGAAAATCATCCATTTTATGTATATTTTGATGTTTAAAATCGTTTTTGTAAGTCTAACTCGTTTGGAGTTGATTTTACATGAAAATTTTAAATAGAAAAAGTTTTGTTTTAATATTATCTATAACTTTTACATTTAACATTTTTCTGTAAAATCAAATTCTGTCAAGTTATAGCCGAAAACCGTCCACGAAAAAAGGTGTCTTTTAATTAGTTTTAGCAGATAGGCTTGTAAATATTAGCTTAAAATTAATTTTTCTAGACATTAAGCTTAAAAATCGATTTCAGATATTTCTTTGTGCTTGTATTTTAAAAATTTTTCATCGATCTATCCCAATTTTGAACCAGCACTTAGGTATTTAGCAATTAGAGGAGTACTTTCCCGCAATCCTGATGAAATCGGTCGAAAATTCATTGAGATAATCGAGAAACTTGCGTACATACGGACGTATAGACATACATACATCACAGAAAACGCACTTTTCTTGCATTAAATTGTTAGTTTTTGAATTAAAACAATTTTCGCTCTGATGAAATTATAAGGCTCTTCCGAGCAGCGGTCGTGCCTAAAAAGTTTCATTTGCTTCCGAATATGAAATCTTTCCGAAAATAAAAAAAGAAAAAAATGTGCTGCGATGAAAATGAAAGCCAACGCAATTGTAAAAGGTACGAAAAGAAAGCTAAAGAATTACCGATTTTGGAAAAAAAGTTCAGCTATAAAGAAAATTAAGAATAGAAATGAAAAAATTGATAAAGGAAATTTATAGAAAAAATCAACGTAAATATGAGTACTTCTATAAAAAGCTATAACATAACATCGAATCGTCGCGTAGCCGCATAAATTCTGGCCCGCGCGCTGGTTTGTGACTGTCATATCGTATTGACATTAACTGTTACGTTTGAGCCTATCTCGGGTCACGTACGTATGAAGGGGTTCTGAGGTGTTCGTGTCGTTCCAAACCGAGACTCGAAACGATGCAATGAAATACAATAAGAGTGAAGGTATAACTTGAGTTATTTATTAAAATACTTATGCGCGCGCGCGCGCGCGCGCGAGAGAGAGAGAGAGAGAGAGAGAGAGAAATAATCTAACGCGCGTTCGCGATGCGATCGATCGACGTCCTATTGTGTCTACTCGAATTCATCGCCTCTGGTGTCCGTCTTCATCTCTGATCCTGGCTTCGACCTGACTTTCGTTCTCTCTCTTCCTGTCTGCCCCCTGGATGCGTTTCCATCCGCTTTTATGGCTGCGACCTGAGGGTCGTGAGTGGGGGAATCATTGCTCATCGGCCATCCGTCCCTTCCCCCTAATTCGACGTTCAATCCTCGTGCCGATGATTCAGTGCCTCGTGGATGCGCTGTTCGCTGCTCTGCTGACTCGTAGTAGTTGATGTCATGCGCCTTCGGCGTTCGGCGTGGCTCGCCGATGCTCGGCGCACTGCTGGCCCAGCGGTTATGTTGAACTACGTTCTTTGGGTCTGTGCATGAATCTGCATCGCGTCTGAGGGCCGTGACATCGACCTCCGGGGCGATGAATTTAAGTGTTGAGGCGGGAGAAATTTTTTTAATTTTTCTGCTGTTGACATTGACCGAAGTTGCTGATCGATCTTGATGCCTAGGTCTGATAAGGTAAGCCGGTAGAATTGCTGCTGAATGAGCTTGATTCGTTCTGAGGTTAAGCTTGCTACAATGCTATGTTGTCTAAGGTTGGCTAAGGTTGGCTAGGGTTTACGTCAAGCGGTCGGGAATGTTAACAGAAGTTAATTTTTCTAAGGTATAATGTGTGTTTGTTACAATACCAATATGCGTGTGCAGTGTTGTGTCTGCGTGAGTGTGCCTAGCAATACAATTCTAAACCTACGATCTCCCTCTCTCTTTTTCTCGCTTCTTATTTATTTTGGTCTTATACATAGCGGAATACGTTAGATACATGATATAGTTGTATAACAATAGGTATGTAAATAGGTATATAGATAGGTATATTTATTTATTTATTATTTCCTTTGTTTATAACATTATATAAGATCGGGCTTACGGCCCTGCTTCTTTTTAACCCGTGCTTTGTTCTGACGGTGTGGCAGGGTGATGACTGTCCCTGTAGTGGTTGAATAGTGTACCGTAGGTGTATCGCTTGCGATGGTGCACCTGGAAAAAGTTCTTTATTGATTAGTAGTGGGGGCCCCCTTCCCCTAGGCCAGAATTTCCAAACTAACCAGGATGATTATGATCGCGACGATTGATCCGCCAGAATAAGAGGCTGCTACAGAATCTCACCAAGTCAGCCAAGGTTCCGTTTTCGTAGGAAATTGGAAACCTGGCGTCTGACACTGATTTTGCTATTAGCTCCGTATTAAGAACAATAATAATTTGGTTTACGTTTCGATACAGCAGAAATAATGACTAAGTACCTTTACCTAACTTGCTGCACTAACATGGGTTTGTGCCCCTTCTAATTCTAAAATTCATTTCCTAATATTAAATTCATTACTTGCCTTCTTCGAGTAGATAAGTTAGTATCGTACTCGAACCTAGATATATAGTATATTGGTAGAAATTTTGTAACCGCGTGATTTTGAGTCATCGTCGGCTGTCAAATGCGCTGCTTTGAAAATACCTTCCGCACGTGGCTCTCCGCCGGATTCCGTCGACGGTGCGGATTTGCTTGGTCGACGATTGTCTCGAGCCAAGGTGATTCGGCCGCCATCCGTTTTTTTTTCGCGTGGGGGTACTTGCTGACTGCAGCCCGATGCCCTGACTATAAAGGTAGCTCGGAGGAGCCGTGGCGTCATTAGTAACCATGGAGATCTCTGGAAGTTTTGCTGGATTTTCTATCCTCGTTGCTGCCCGGCCATTGGCAAGGTGGGCGGATGTACAGGTTAGCACTCATTTCTTTGGCAAATTTTTTTCAATCTCTATATTTTGGTTTGTTCGTTCTTGATTCTATTCCGCGCATTCTTATTCGCAATTCTACTATATGTTACAGCGTCGGTCTCAAGCACTGGCTCCACGCGGTCTTGGTGCGCGAGACAGCTACTGGGCTCCGCCACAATCCACGGACTTCGCGTGGGACGAGCCAAGTGACCGCACGACTTCCTTCCGCAACGGGCCCGGTCGTCAAGCCCGGCGTCCAGTGCCTACCAGGGGTGGGCGGGGCCGCGGTCGTTTTCGCTCGGCGTCCCCTCGTGCTATGAACCTGCGACCTAATGAGCCCCCTTCTCTGCCTGATTGGGAGACGCACTCCTGTGTTTTAGATTTTTATCCGCCCGATCGGCGGACGCTTTCATGCGCCATCGAATCGGAGTGGCCGATGGGGCCCGATGGTCCCGTCCGTCCGCCCGGTGCGCAGACACCTCCATGCGCCATGCATTTTGCATGGCCGACGGGGACCGATGGCTCGATTCGCCCATCCCTTGAAAGAACACCTTCGTGCGTCATGCAGTCCGGACGGTCGACGGGAGCCGCTGGCTTGGCTGGCCTACCTGGTCGGCAGGCGTCGTCGTGCGGCGTGGCTTCTGAGGGTCCAATGGGAGCCGGTGGTTTAGTTCGCCCTCCCGTTGAGCGCACATCTTCATTCGCCCTGCGTTCCGAGCAGCCGACTAGGGCCGATGGCTCGGCAAGTCCACCTGGTCGGCGGGCGCTTTCGCCGGAGTACCCGAGCTCCGTAGCTGATGCCTTGCGCGGCGAACAGGCTATCTTTCGACGGGTGCTGGCGATCAAGCGGCGAAGAGATGAACAGCCCCCAGCTTACGAGGAGGTGGTCAGTTACACGCAGATTCCGTCATCCTCCCGTCCAGGCGAGCGGCCGGTTGAGGCCAAGGCTCAGCTCTGGCGTCCTCCGACTCGAACTTCCAGTCCGGAGCCGGATCAGTGCGCCGATGGCCTGTCACAGGGAAGCTGCTTATTGATGCGAACCTCTGCTGCGTCATCGAATGCCCGTGACAGGGTGCGTTCTCCTACTCCTTCAGCGGCGGGTGACAGCGAGCCAGCCAGTCGAGGCTCCTCTGCGCGTCCAGGCGTCGGGCGCGGTCGCCTTTTTGCACGCTTTTTGCGATAAGGATTATTATAGTTTCCTTATACGTTTCTTTGTATAACTAGTTTTCATAGGTACAATATAATGTAATTGTACCTACTCAATGTTTGTGTTTGGTCCTGGGGGCGGCGGGGGGGGGGGGGGGGGGGGGCGGGGGGGGGGTGGGGGGGGGGGGGGGTGATTTTCTTTATCACGGTTAATGTTGAGTATCTCACGCACTTCTTTTTTCTTATATCACGATGTAGTCATTCGGCCCGTCGCGTTATGTAATAATTTTCTTATAATTCGAATTTTTTACTCTTTAGTTTCGCGGCGATGAGTGTGCGCTTTACATTCGTACTGACACGAATACCATACCGGGTTTCCAGGTGCTCTCCTCGCGGTGCGAACAGTTGCGCCACACTGACTTCTTAAGTTATTACTTAAAAAATAAGTTCAGTATTTACGTTATTACTTAAGTAATTACTTAAGTAATTACTTACCTAGTGTTTTCAATATATTTCTCAAGTAATTACTTAAGCTATTACTTAAGTAATTACTTCAGTTATTACTTACTTAGTTTTTTTAAAGATATTTCTCAAGTAATTACTTTAGTATTTCTTAAGTAATTACTTTGGTCTTTCTTAAGTAATTACTTTTGTTGTTGCTTACTTTTTTGGAACAAAACACTATCGTATAACTACCCTTACGAAAACGTGCAGCCGGTTTTATTACACAAAGTAGTACAGATAATACTACAGAGTAACTACAAAAACTTTGTAGTAGTAACTATAAAATATTAGTAGTAAATTAGGACTACAGAAAAAACTCTAGGAAAAAAGATTACCACACAAACATCAGTAATACAGAAACGTATAGTTGCTACTATAGGAATGTGTAGTAGCGACTACTGTTACGTAAAGTCATTAATACAGGAAATAAGTAGTTATCACAAGTAGGCGACATATACAAGTTCCACGCGTATACGGGAGCGCGTCAGACGTGTATACATGGTAAAATAGAATTTAAATAATTCCTAACCCCAAGTAGGCGGGGGATGCAAATTACACGCGTATACGGGAGCGCGTCAGACGAGCATACAGGCAAAATAATTCTTAACCCCAAGTAGGCGGGGGATGCAAGCTCTACGCGTATACGGAAGCGCGTCAGACGTGTATACATGGCAAAATAATTATTGAAAATATTTCTTAACCCCAAGTAGGCGGCGGATGCAAGTTCTACGCGTATACGGAAGCGCGTCAGACGAGCATACAGGCAAAATAATAATTGAAATAATTCTTAACCCCAAGTAGGCAGGGCATGCAAGTTCCACGCGTATACAGGAGCGCGTCAGACGTGTATACATGGCAAAATAATTATTCAAATAATTCTTAACCCCAAGTAGGCGGGGCATGCAAGTTCCACGCGTATACGGGAGTGCGTCAGACGAACATACAGAAAAATAATTATTGAAGATAATTCTTAACCACAAGTAGGTGGGGGATGCAAGGTCCACGCATATAGGGAAGCGTGTTAGACGTGTTAACATAGCAAAATAATTATTTAAATAATTCTTAACCCCAAGTAGTCGGTTTGAATAATATTAAACACAAGGAGCTGGGATTAAAATACGAATATTTAAACAGTTTTAACCGCAAGTAGCTGGGGGATATACGCTTCACGTGGATAGGTGACTAACGCAAAAGAGTTTTTTTTTCTCGAAAACGGCTTCATGTATCTAAATGGGCTAAGAAATATTTTCAATAATTATTTTGCCTGTATTCTCGTTTGACGCACTCCCGTATACGCGTGGAACTTGCATGCCCCGCCTACTTGGGGTTAAGAATTATTTTCAATAATTATTTTGCCTGTATGCTTTTTTTTTACATTACTAAAAAACATTAATAAAGATATAATTTGGAAATACAATCTATTTTGACTTAAAAACATGAAGTGTGTTAGATCTCGAAAAATATCTTTTGAATCTTTTTTCTAATAGTCTAAATTGAAAGATCAAGATTTTTTACGTCGAAATAGCAATTTTCCAAAAGAGCTTTTTTTATATTTTCGAGGTATTAAGCTGTAAATACGTATCGAAGCGTGAAGATGCGTTACGTCTTCACGGTTTAATTCCTCGAAAATATAAAGAAAGGCTACACGGGAGAAAAGCTATTTCTATGTAAAAGAAATCTCAGCTTTTGATCTAGACCATCAAAAAAGATATTAAAAGGGTACTTTTTGAGATATAACACATTTTATGTTTTTTTAGATTAAAATGTAAAAATAATCAAAAATAAAGGTCACCATCGGAAAGCTGACGAAAAAATACGTTGAAAACGTATGTACAGTTTTTTTCATTAATACATAGACGCGGCTTGGAAGAGTTGACATGAAACGCCTCATATATGCATTTTAAAAACCTGCCCTTTCCTATGCGACACACACAATCTGTTGGCTTCAAAGAATGCGCATCTGATCGAAAATTTGAGAAAATATCTATATTAAAGAATAAATTTGAAATTCCTTTATAGAAAAGTGCGTATTTCAATTTTTTACATACCTGTACTTTTAAAAAATGAGTTTTGCTCAAAATTCAAATTTAGTTCGTGGAACTTTTCCGGCGAAATCGAGTTATATCTCCTTTTC
This sequence comes from Torymus flavipes, assembly GCA_030522905.1. Lineage (NCBI taxonomy): Eukaryota > Metazoa > Arthropoda > Insecta > Hymenoptera > Torymidae > Torymus > Torymus flavipes. The sequence continues at coordinate 6,035 of JAPYZO010017703.1, read as the reverse complement.
GTTTTTAAGCTCTCAATTTCGTAAATAATAACAACATTGATTTATTTATCCTAAATGTCACTTGTTAGTATAATTTTGGTAGCTAAATTTTTTTAGTATATAAATCTAAAACAATATACATGACTATCTTATAACAGCAATCAAATTTTTCTTAGAAAGTTTGCGAATCGAACATTATACTATTTATCAAAGAAAAAGACACACATACACAAATTATGTATTTGAAAGTGTTTCGATGATACAAACATAATTTTTTCACAGTATGCGTTACACAGATTTATAAATAAATGTTTACGAAGCGAAATGAGATTCGAAACATTGAATTCAAATAAAAATCAAGACGTTGTTAGGAGCGCAATGGATTATGTCTTTCAGATAAATAACATACATCTTTATTGTTGTTCTACAAAACATCCTTTCATCCTTTCAAATAGTAAAATTTACTATTTTTAAATAGTGAATATTCACAAATGAAATAGTATATTTCCAGTTAGAATTAGTGAATATATACTATTCATTAGTTATTCATTAATTATTAGTCGTTTTTCCACTAATTAAACTTTAGAGAGTATTTTCGCCGTAAAATGCCTGTACAGACTTAAATTCAACTATGAGACTACATTTCAAAACATTTGTGTGATTTTATTTTTGTAATACTATTTTTAACGTAATTTAATAGTATTCTCTTCAGGTTATTATGACACCTAAAAAAATATCTAAACGATAAAATTATATTAATATATTTTGTTGATATATTAAATCAATGTTGTGAGTTACTGTGGTTGACTCACCTATGAACACATTTTTATTTAGTAATTTGTTGCGTACTTTAATTCAAATAAGTAGTCGGGTCTTGGATAGTAGTTTGACATTGCTATTTTTGAACGGCTCTTAAGAGAGATAAATACGAAAATGACGTCTTCAGGAACTAATTAAAGGTTATACAGTTTAATTAATGATTTTTTCATGAAAATATTATTTAAAATATATTAGGGGTACTTCGAGTAGTTCGAAGATTTCTGCCTTGATAAAATTATGTATTGAAATTACCCACGTTTTATAACCAGTACATTAATTTAGTAAACTAATAAGGTTTAAAGGCTCCCAAAATATTTATGAACTTCCTACAAATAATGAAGTTCATGCACTCAAAATCGAACTTTCTTTTCGAGTTTTTACTCGGAAAAAAACTCGTAAAATACATAAGTCTAAAGTTATTGTTAAAAACTTTAAAATAAAATGAAAAGTGTTATTAGCTTTATAGATGTCCAAACAATGCAATTTTATGTGCTTAAGAAATTTTTTTCATTTACATGCATTTTGTAATGCCAAAAAGTAGACATTAAAAAATTTCGAACTACTCCGTTTCATCTCTAAAATATATACATTAATAAAAAAGTACATAAGCCCTCATAGACTTTTCACAAGGAATCCAGTAAATATTAGAACAACATTGTAGATTGCTCGAACGTAAATAAAAGTTTAAAAAATGTTGATATTATAGTATTTTGATAGTCTTACAGGATTTTTCTCCGTATTTTAAAATTTTAAGAGTTTTATAGTATTAAAGTCAAGTGTGAGTCTTATAATTATTGAAAAATTACCGTAGTAAAGAAGATAAGAGACAGATCGTTGAATTTTCCTACCGTAATAGTAACAGGCTTTTGAGTCTTTACGATCATGAATAATATCATTTTCATATCTTTAGCACAAAATTTGTACCAGGGACAACTTTGTAAATCATCTAAAATTAACTGATTCTAAAACATATTAATATATACACACATATATAAATATATATATACATTTGTTTACACGGGTAAAGTATTGATGGGCGGCTGGTCTACGTGACAATAATTACTATTGTAAAATGTCAAATTTTACAAAACTTTTTATTTTTGTGGTAGAAAAGATTGGAAGTAGTTGGGAATAGTGTCAGTTTTCATGCAAAATTTCTGTATTAGAAGTTAGTTTAATTCTGATTTATTGTCTAAAAGTGTTTTTAACCACTCTTTTGTCGTTATTATACTGCACTGTTATGGCTAAAATAAGTCTTCGATCAACTTCGAAATAAATGATAATAAATAAATAGATAAATAAACATATAAAAATAATAAATAACAATAAAATAATAAAAATTTTCTATCGAATTTTTTTTCGCTAGTTTCCCAATCCTCTCCAATTTTCTTGACTATGCCAAAAAAACATGTTTGAAAAACATGTAGGTAATTTATAATAACATAGGTTATTAAATTTACTGTGACAAACATCTCCGGAAATTGCAAAGATATTAATTTATAAGTCAGTTATGGACTGAATAAAAAATAGATTAATCTGTTATCATTATAATTAAATTAATATATAATTGACAAACCTGAGACATTAAAAATTCACCAGCAACACAAAAGGACCCTATTGCAATCGTCACACAAATAAGATATAGCAAACATTGAAAGATTCTTAGAAAATTTGCATTGTGTTCTATCAACTAAATAATAGTACAATGGTTTTATATTAGAAAATGTAAATTATATCCATTCAAATAAAAGTTGGTACATGATAATCTTACATAAACTAAAATATATCCGACGCCAACATTGATGCTAGTGGAAGTCACTACCAAAACCATAGAAACAAGTGAGAAAACATCTTGCATATGTCCGGTAAAACAGAGGTAATTTAAATGCGCTTCGATAAGTGCACCTGCAGCTCGAGTCGTAACCTTTTTATCTGAATTCTTTTGACAAATGATAGAAAACTTGGAGATTCCTTGGCGTACATTGAATACTTTTGTTTTTACATGTAGTATCTAAAAATATTTTCAAATATTAGTTACTTTAATGTCAAAATAGCTACAGTAGCTACTATATTGCATATTTGTGCATAATAGATATTTTTAAAGAAATACCGATGATATCAAAAAATCTTTGAAAAAATAATATCAACCCTAATGTAAAAATGAATTGACCATCAGAAGTAAAACAGATGTAAATCGAAAGTGGCCTAGTAACGAATCAAAATCGATCGGAAATAGATTAAAAGTAAGCATAAGTGACCGTAGCTGATTAATTTTTACCGATGTTAGTAGTAGCCCATCTACAAGAACGTTTCCATTGGTGCAAAACGCAGCTACAACAAAATGGTAGATACATAATATTTCATAAACAGGCGATTGTTTGGCATTTACAAACGAAGGAAATGTAGACGGGAATATAAAACGCCGACCATCAATTGGTATAGCATTATATGTTATTATTGGAATTATCATATAGGTTGCGGCTAACCCAATATAAGCCATAATAACAACCATTACGAGGTAATTAGTTACTTTGGCATTTTGTAGCATTACCCTGCGTCCAGCTTCTTCATTCTTGTTATCCCATACGTATAATATGTCTTCTACTACACATTTTATACTTCTATTCAACATAAAGTGGTATATATTTTATAAGCGTTTGGTTTTTATATGAAAAAAACATGAATTAAAAAGTAAAATTTTTAGAGTTTGTAACTTTTGTCAATAAATTATTATTTTTAATGGCATGCTGATTTTTATATTTATTTAATATTCTTTACTCTTTCTTAAAATTAATTTGGAATAAATGTAAAAATGGATTTTCACTCATATTGTAAAATTACCTTTGTTTTATTTGAAATGATGAAAATCTGAATAATGTAGCAACAACTGCGATAGTTGTATCCAAATTTTTAAGTAATTCATCCAAGTTGTGCAATACAGTTATAGCATTCCAAACTTGAAATATTAAGCAAAAAACTGTAATAGCAAGGAAACCGACGAATGCCTTTACCGTTGTAACTCCTGGCCATGCCCCAAAAAATATCAAACCAATCCTTAAATAGCTTGTAATCATTATTATTCTTCTACTTCAGCAGTTCTTTTTGCGATAGATATCTCGATAAATGTAAAAAGAATCATACTGATAACTCATTGCGCGCAAGTTCTCACATGCATGTGTTCAAACTGAAAATGATACGGTTGTACAAAGTGCATATATCCTGGCTTTTTAAATATTAATTTGAAGTATACTGTACAAAACATTTCCTTCTTTAGAAACAAAGAAAATTATTTGATGTGTGCATGTGGTTTGGCGCTCATAAATAAAACATTCAAGTGCGCTTTTATACTTCCCATGTGCGATACTCATTGTCAATATTAAACTAGGTAGCATGTTTTGTACTTCAAAGTTTAGGTGAATAAAAAACAACTAAAATAGATGTATTTTCAAATACTTAAAAAATTTTATTTAAAAAGTATGATTTATCATTTCTAAGGTATTTTATAATATTAAATAAAAATTTGGTTGTATTTATTTATTATATCTTAAATAATACTTTATATTACTAGATCAATATTTTGTATGAAAACATTACTACTTTTCTGATGTTATTGTAGAATTTCTAAAGCGTAAGCATGACAACACCTTTATACATATTGGTTGAATATGAATATTTATCAGCTAAAGAAAAAACTTTTTTCTTACAATTTCTAGAATTGTGAATTCTAGTTCGTGTATCTAAATACTTGAAAGTTTTTCGAATAGAGTAAATTATTATGTAGAACCGCTTTCAGAAATTGTAGAATAAGCTTTATGAATTGGTTATTGAATTTCTAAGTTCTGATCGGTCTTTAAAGAAACTTTTTACTTTGATAAATTGTATATACTCTTCGTAAACTTTTTCTCGTAATGTAGTATTTATTGAAAATGCATAACTACAGTGCTTACGCTACACTGGCAGTTGTTTAGAAATCTCAAACGCGGAAGGTACTTATCTTGCAATCAAATTTAAAGTACAAAATAGAAAAAATTCAGAAATGAGAAACACTATGTGGCCCCTACTTGGTGATGGTCGATACTGTACTGTATTAAAACTTATCTCATATGGGAATATCTCCAGAACTTTTGATATTCATTGTTTAAAAAAAATACAACTTACTATGATGAAAAATAATGTTTTGAAGACATTTTGGGCTTTTAAAAGTAAACAGAATACAGAAAAACTTTTAATTAACAGAATTTTTCCTTTTTTATAATATAAATAACAATTTTATTTAGCTTAATCGTATGATAATTGCATGAAGAGCTAAATATATTGTGTAAGGGTTCTATGGATAGGGAAGGGATAAATGAGTGAGAAGTCACCTAAGTGCAATCGTGACTATAATTGCAAAAAATCATTGATCGTTGACGATATCGATCAAATAGACTGCAGCTGTTGTTCTTGTTCACCAGTTGAGTATGGATTATCTTTATAAGTTAATTTTCATTAAATTGAATAATAAAGAAAGCACAAAATTTTAATAACATTAAATTCTGTAAGTTAAATTATGTAGCAAAGCAAATAAATCATGTAAAGTTATAGTACATTACGATACCTAGGGCACACGAGAAGAGAATCTCTTTCCCGAACGTGTATCGTACGGAACTTTGGTACGACGTGTGGAAAGTTAGATTTTGATCACACGTTTTTTGCGGAGCGTGTGGAAAAACGAACTTTCCGCACGGAGTGTCGAAATAGTACATTACGATACAAGTGCGGGAAAGTAGATTTTAGTCTCGTGCGACGTTTACAGCCGAGCGAAGCGAGGGTGGAAAGGCACGCGAAAAGAGAATCTCTTTCCCGAATGTGTATCGTACAGAACTTTTTGATACGACGTGTGGAAAGTTAGATTTTGAGCACACGTTTTTTACTGAGCGTGTGGAAAAACGAACTTTCCGAGGATAGGTGGTAGAGAAACGCCCAGGTTAATAAATAAGCACAATTGTAATTAACAATAATAGACTTATTTATTAATACCCTTAATTGAGTAATTATTCAACATATATATGTATATAGTATACAAGAAAAAAAATAAACAAAGTACATAAAAAAATTAAATTCTAGCAATTAATATATAATTAACAACGATTGTTATTATTAAGGCGGTCTTGCAGCTATAGGCCTTTTTGGCCAAAATTACCTGAAAAAATGATAAAAACTATTATTATAATAAAATAAGTAAAATATATTGTAAA
>JAPYZO010017700.1:0-12953 GCA_030522905.1 Torymus flavipes | reverse complement strand
CGATACTACAATAGACTTTTAAGACAAATCTACTTGCCATAAAAGTGGTCGATTCTAAGAATGGACTCTTTACTAGAAGCTCCTTTACGCGTCAGACAACTCGTGTCTTCGCCCGTTTTTTCATTTTGATGAGTACGGCACCAAGTCACGCACGCAAGGTGGAAAGGGACAACTGGCTGCACCTTCAGTTTTCTCACACTCTTTGACAGGAAAGTGATGTGTGAGTGACACAAGTACAAAAATGGAATTTAACCGATACTACATAGTGAAGTCACAAAAAAATTCTGTTCAAATAGGAAATTCGCACCAGCGAAGTCTAGTTGTTAACTAAAATTTTGTTCAAAATGAAATGATAATTTCAGATGATTATTATGATTTGAAATTGTATAGGAAAAATGATTTTAAGCCATAAAAACTTATTAATGTAGCAATATTTATTGATTTTTCAATCATAATACTTTGTTTTGGGTGTACGAGACATCGAAAGTAGCACGTCATTTATACAATGTAATCCGCTAATTACAGTTTTTCATACGATTCAAATGCATGTATGGCTTGACGATTAAGTAATAAAATTGGTTCATAACTTTTGAAATTTTGAATATAACTATGACATTTTATTAATAATTTACATAGAACAAATGTCAAATACGCTTTGTTTAGTAGATCTCAATCAACATTAGGCTGACGTACGGCTGACATCAACATTAGGCAGCGGCACCTTGTTGTCCGCCTGGGGGCTGAAAAAGACAGAAGATAATAAGTAAAGATATTGTTCATACTTCCTTGCTTTACAAAATTTTAATTTATTAAAACGTCTTTTTTTTAACTATTACCAAAGGCATCTTTAATTTTCGATATTATGAATATTGAATGTTTTATAGTTTTTTTTAAGTAACATTTAATAATAATACTTATATGTATAACTATTGCTTTTGATTTATAGAAATATATAAATAAATCAGAGATAATTTTGTGAAAGAAGTACTTAGTATATTCTACTTATTCTACTTATCTTCCCTTATCGTATAAAAAGTACGACTATTCATAATAAGTATAGATTATCCGAATTCAAATAAAAAGTCTTTCTATCTACAAAATTTAATAAAGATAGATTCTAAGCATGTTTTACTGCATCAAATTGAAATTTACCTTCATGCCAGCCATAAGGGTTTTACCGAAATCCATTGCTTTTTGCATTCCTTCCATAATTTTTTGCTTCATTTGCTCCATCATGGGTCCTATTTGTCCAGCCATATCAGGAGCTTGCCGTGCAACCTGTGATACACAGAAAAAGTCATTTTCAATACGAAATATTTTTTTATTATAAAACAAGCAGACGTAGAATATACAACAGTTAAAATATAAATAAAAGTTATTACTATGGTCATATTTACTTACACGATGTTCTGAGCTTTCTTCCATTGGTTGACATTCGGCCAACTGCAAATTAAATTTTAATTTCAAGTGTATAATGTGATCAATTACAATAAAAAAATAGTCAAATAATAAGTAGATGATATACGGACCACAATAAGGCACAGAGCGACAAAGAGTACCAACTTGAACATGATGCTGATTTTTTGACTGATGCTTTGAGAAGCTGAACTGTGTTGCTCCAAAGATTCTTCCGCTTTATATACTTCCTCGAATACTACGTTTAAGTGGGAATCAGATGGTACAAGGTGTATCGTTCCAAAAAATCTACGATTGATATCTAGTTGCTATACTAGTTGTATTACACTTCGTAAATGGCTCTGGCTACATGATTTTTGTATTAACTTCATTATAGATATTGTAGCATAATCATTAAGCAGATACATGCATGCGACGCAACTATTACGTCGTAAATTAGTGCATCAATTAGTTATGTCACTGAACAATAATTAAGTGTTCTTATACTTTAGTTATGTCATATTACACAGAATGTCTTGTTACATTTTTAACGCGTTGATGTAACAGAAATTACAGAATAGTTGTATTCATATCTTTATAATTTATTACTGGCAAGTGAAGTTTATTGTAATTTATTAATTAATTTAATTGATGAAAAGACAACAAATTTCAGCATTAAACGATAACATTATTTCTACGATCGTACCAAAAAAGGGCACTTCGAGGGTTTTCGAGATATTTGATGTTTTATACTACATTACATTAGGCATTACACAGTGCCCTTTCCAAATAAACTTTTCTTTATAAAAGAACTAGGTTTTCAAGAAAAATTTATTAGTATCTTATGCCTCAGTTCTCAAAAAAACATAAAAATAGTGTTAACTTATTGTTAAAAAAAAAAAGAAAAAAAAAGAAAGAAAAAAATAACATGTGCCCTTTTCACGTCCGATTACAGATTTGTAATATGAATCATAAAAAACAGAGAAGTGACCCATAGTTGACACGAAAATTAGTACAATATATACACATACGCGGATACATATCAAGAGATTTAATGATATTTTACGTTGAAAATATATTTTGGATCATGCGGTAATACCTAAAGCCATAGTATGACATTAAAATTAGAATTGATTCAAACACATATAATTATTATAATATAGGCAAAATTGAGAATCCTCACGTAAATTCATAAGTGAAAATTACGTTAAAAATTGCTCGACAACATTATAAAACTAATTTTCACTCCCGGCACTTTTTACCCACGAGACAACGTAAATCAGCCCGAAAAATAAGTAAACATCAAAAGTCGAGTACAAGTACCCATCGCTACCCCTATAAAAGTTCATCAATCTTGGCACCATAAGACAAAAAAAAACACAAACGGCCGCGGCAGCGGTGGTGGCAAAAAAGCCGCGCCAATTCAAAAGGCCCTAGACGGAAAAAACGAGATTCCGGCGAATCCCGGCGACAAAATTTATGGTCCACTAAAACGGCTCGTGGCGCATCCCGCAACGCATACACACAGGCGGCCTCAGCGACATAGCGGCGACGGTGGGATGAAATATCGGCGCATCCGACTTCCTTTTGCCGTACCCACGCACGCGGCCGCTGCATTAAAACCATCTTTCTCTCTCCCTCTTATACATGTGCGAAATGCCTCAACGGCGCAGGTGTATGCATGTATGTCTGTGTGTGTGTGTGTATTATACAGGGATAAGAACGGCGGTGGTAACGAACAATCAGCGCGCTCGCCCCTTACAACACCGATTTTATGTTCCAATTTGCAAAGGGGACGTTAAAAGGCTCGCGCGAGATGCCGCCGCCGATCCCCAATTTAAAGATTCCGCCGACGCGGCGTAAAACGAGCAGCGGCGGCGGCGGCGATCCTGCGCGAGGAGCTCGAGAGAAAGAGAAAGAGAGAGAGAGAAGGGCCTTGAAATTGAATAGGTGGTTTCTCTCTTTCCTCTGCCAGCGGCATATCTCGCGGGGCAGCCGAGAAAATTATGCGATCATTGTGCCCGAGCGCGGGCGTTTCGTGCGCGCGCGCGTGCTACAGTGTTTTTCTTTAGCCGAGTGACGTTCGTAAAAAGCCGGAATGCTTTATTTTCCTAGGATCTTATACCTATCTCTCGCGTGCGCGGGCGAATGCGCGCGGTTGCAGCATTGAATTGCGAGTTTACAGTTATATGCGCGCGCCCGCGCGGTGCTTTATTGAATCCTATGCGTTGTAATTGCGTTTTACTGGAATTTATTCGATAATCGGTTGTTTGATTTCTCTCAGGTATGCGGTCTACGCGCACACACCAGATACGTTTATATTTATTAACTGCGTCTATTACGGATAAAGATTTATTTTCAAAGATACTAATTTTCCATTAGAAAGTTTAATTGTCGATTAGGCCTTTAAAATAGCGACCCTGACATTTTCTACACTATGTCCCTTATCAGGAAAGTTAATTCAAGGACCCCTACATAATTAGTATTGGATCTTTTATTATCTATATTCAATCAAATATATACACTAGGAAAAATGTTTTTTGAAAAATCACTACACTTATATCTGATAAAACTACCACAGATTGTAAAAGACTCAAAAACATGACCATACTTTGCAGTAAATTTGACGGTACTTATACAGTTTTTCCTATATTTCTAGCAAATTTTTTTATAAAGTATGATAATCTTTTGGGTTTCCACACTCCGTGGTATCTTTACCAAAAAGTATATTAATTTTACAAACCCTCGTTTCTTTACATTATATATAATCCCTCCCACAACTCCATCACCCTTTACAACCATACGCACGTCCCCAACGCATCGTTCGAAAATCATCATAAACGCGCCATATACATTCACCAGTCACCCTCCTAATACAGACATCCCACACTATAATATACCAATCCCGAGCGCCACACTCCCTCTCCCACACACTCTTCCTCTTCGTATAGGATTTACCAGCGCGCGCTCGCGTGCAGTCAGGTGCGCGTATGTATACACACATATTTTTAGGATGTACCTTATGCACATACATACGTGCCCTACAACGCCATACATAACGCGGACACAACAACGCGCGTTCAAAATGCTCGACACGTGTAAACTCTGGGGCGCGCACGTGTCGCGCGGTCATAGAGCGCGCGTGCGATAGCCATCTCTAGCATGATTCTGTACGTAGGACAATTTTAAAGAAGCTGCGTACGCGGCCTTGCCCACTGGAATGTGCGTCGTGTTTGATTATCTACCGAGCGGTTGGGTTTTGTTTCAAGAAGTATATGACAAGAGGGGCTGTGGTTAATTAAGGGTGTGATTAATCGTACAGAGGATTAATTTATGTCGAATTAATGGTTTGGATTAATGTGTAGTTCTATATGGTGTATTATAAAATTAATTTTTATGTTTACCGATTTTTTATACAGCACCGGTTTGATATGATCTTGAAGTTATTATATTTTTATGTATGCATACGTGTAAAAAAATTATATAAAAAAAGACTTAATTTTACAAAAATATTTTTCTCAGCCCTTTATCGTCTCTGTAAAATAGTATATTATCGTCACTCTTATAGCTACTTGAAATGGTAAAAGCGTAAATAAATCTATATGCCACTTATCTATGAACCAATTGACTTAATTCAGTGAACTGCATAAACTTCATTAATTATCTGTATAGAGAAATGATAATCGCAAAAGTGTAGCATGCATAATTAAAAGTGATATTTGAATAATTAATATTTAAAAACCGCAAATCAAAATTAATGCATATCCTTAATACACACCACACCTCCAAACGGTAGCTAATAAACACCGTTTCTCCAATGACCATAAACCAAAATTTTTCTATACCCACCACTTACCACACACATCATATAACCAGCTCGACGCGCTACAAATTTAATTACTCTCCCTTTCAACCTGCCAGTCATAATTCCGCATAATTACAAAAGTCACGCGCAGAGTATAAGACAATCCCCTTCGGCCATGCAAAGCGACACGCGCCATAGATCAAGATCGAGTATATAGTTGCACTCTCGCGCGTGCACGGGGCATGAGCTATAAAAAAATGTTAAACAGGTGCAATAAAGCTCTCAGTCTTTTCCAGGGCGCCTTCGCGCTGCCCTTACGCATCGGTGCGCGTGCGTATAATACACATACACACACGCTTCTTACATATTCGCGAGATCTCGCGATCGATCTGTATATCGTCACGCTGGCTGCACTCTGTTTACGCGTGGTGCGATTCGCGCTCGCGCGCGCGTTACATGCGTGTATACGCGCGCGCCAAGTATAATACGCCGCACCGTGGCGATGCATATCGAACGTCATATCTCGCGGTATGTATATAGTATGTGTATTGAGTGTGTGCGCGCACGAGTAAGCATGTGCGTTATGTATACGGTGCTGCACGTGCAGATGTTGGTACACGGGGCATTTTGTGCCGAATTTTATATTTTCATTTGTCGATTGGAAATTTATTGGCGTCGTGGTTTGCGGCGTGGAAAAAGAATTGCTTTTCTATAACGGAATATAACGCAGGAGGGGCGCGGTTTTATTTTAGTGGCGTAGAAATAGATTTAAAACAGATGCTAATTTTAATATAATAATATAATAAAGAGAAAATCTGACTTAAATTTAGTATAATGAGGTCGTAGAGTTTGTGAAAATGCAAATCAATGCAAATATTTTTCAAGAGGAGTTTGCGAAAAATAAGTAAAGAAAAATCACGAGTGTGACTTGATGATGGTATAATATATACTAGATCGATACATTATAGAATAGATAGTATAATAACGTGTAATTAGCACTGCTATCGGAACAATACTACAATTGCTTACAAATAATCTTACTACATATCTTCCTTTGTTGTTACGTTTGACACTTTGCAACTATGAGATGATGCGGCACATATCTAACTTTCTCTACGATGACAATATTAAGAGCCAAAATATATGAATACTTGATTGTTTGATCTTTTGGATGTAAAGTTAATATGTATCAAACAGGAATATTTTTAACAAAAAATGACATAAAATCTCCAATAGTAAGAGACATCAGCAACATTCAAGTGACTGCGATATATGCACCGCAGGTGATCTATTCACAGGGGGATATAACATATAATACTTGACGTGCAACCAATCCCGTACACATATATCATAACACTCGACGCGTTTCAGCTACTGACCAAAAGACTTTTTTACTTTATATGTTTAGAATAACTATTATATAATATTATCACACAGCTAATGAAAATGTTGAATTCCAGAACAACACCAACATACATCAAGACCACCACCAACTTCCATCCTACGCAATTCTTAAACCTGAACTCGTAATATTCAAAACACGAAATACCCCGTATACGCACGTGCGCACGGCACGCGTAAATAGCGCAGGTTCAAACAACGACCCCGCGCACGTATATAATGCTTATATGTGTACATGCCTCTATATACCTTCGTATACATACGTACACTAGCTCACGGCGCGGCCGCGTCCTTGCCGCGCCGCTCGGCCGCGCGACTAACGGCCTCGGCGCGTAAAAATCCCTCCATTGCAATGTCGGATCTAATTATGTGGCTATGCGGAAAAGGGCGTTGTCGCACTCGCTGCACGCGCGCTGAAATTTGTCGTTCGCCGGGCGATAAATTTTCGCGTGAGAGCTCGTTTGTTATTTTACAAAGTGGAGGGAGAGGCCTGCAAAACGCGCGGGCTTATCTATATATTTTACAGTGTTTTAAACGGCGGGGAAAAAGTTTCGGCGGGCGAAATTTATGGTGGCTAGATTTATGGCAATAATGATCGCGACACTAAGATCGCGGTTTATTAGCCGTCTCTCCGCGTGCGTATGTATAGATAAATTTGCTTTTTAATGAAGAGTGGCAAGTGATAAGAGGTGCTTATGAATATGTTGTGTTGTTGGGAGTATAGCCGTACCCGAAGTATTTGTAAGTAGACTGCTATGTGAAGTGTAGTTACGTGTAGGAGTCGTGAAAGTATTTAAAATGACTAAATTCAATAATTTTGTAATATATAAACATTTTTGCGCCAAACGATCATATAAAATCGTTACGAAATTCAGCGCGCGCACAGTAGTATAATTGTTTTCTGTTTCCCAACCCGATCGCACATATATCTATATTAATCACCGCGAGAAATTAATAAACGTCACTTAATAAATTGGAAGTTCATAGTTAAGTACTCTAACGCGCGAGAGCTAAAATATCCGGTAGAACGAGTTATCAGGTATAAATAAATCGCCGCATGTGGACAAGCGGAAAAATTTTCGGCTCGATTCTAATAATACGCGCGTGTTTTACAAGTCAAACACGCTCGCGCTTGCGGCACAATATTTCATTCACTCCCTGAGGTGCGGGATGCGCAAAAATGCGCGGCTTACGAATGTAAGGCTTCCGTGATTGTAATCTCGGCGCTAAAAGCAACGCTAACGATCCTAACTCGAATTATACCCTTTTACTGCTGGTAAGCAAAGTTTATTTTCCGCGCGTACGCGATTTGTAGGCGCGCACGCTCACACACACATACAGACTTTTTAGTTGAACATTGGTGAGTTTATAATGCGGGAATAAAGGGAGCCTTTTTGTAATGGTTTTTTCTTTTTTGCTCAAGGGGTGAGAAAAATTATTATTTTTTATTTAAAGTAGGGTTCGGTTATGACTGCTCTTAAAAGTTTTGTAGAACAATTAATTTATTCGCATTTCGCGCGTATGAATTGCATAAAATAAATTATGATTGAATAGTTTCGAATTTAAATTACACTCTCCCTTGTTAAAGTAATTTTTATACATTTTCTGAACCGATGATGATCCTCGGTACCCTACTCCATGTAATTTTATATATGTAACGACAATTAAAAACTCTATATACTTCTAGTTTTATTACTGAAAAATAAACACATGTCGTTAATCAAAAGTAGCAAAATTCATCTTCTGTATTGCTCGCGGTGTATGAGAAACTTCTAAGAATCGTCGTCGAACTCAATTGGAAAGCCATTAATCGGAATTAAATCGTTGTACGTCGCGCGGGCCCGGCGCGACTTTCACCGCCATTCTCGGACTCCTACGTATGGCTCCGGGGGGAAAAGGAAAATTTTCTGCAGACAAATTGCCTTTCTATCTGTCGCATTGTATATTCTTAATTGAATTTTAAGTGCTCCTCGTGTGCTTCCTCTATATGCGCACGCGCGCCGCGTGCCGTTAGTCGCCGATAGTTTCTATTTCCTCCTTTACATTTATATGCAAATTTTCGTATAGGCTTAGGTGGTAAAAATCAAGCCGGAGAATGCAAAATATTAGCAAACTTGCTGAAGATGAATTAATGGGGTACGACGTCCTGCACTTGTAAAATTCTTTATAGCGTTCAGAAACGTTATACTTGCTTTAAATTACAATATTTGTAGTCGACAAACGCGTTTTTTCCAAAAATGAAAAAAATTATTTTGAGGAAAATGGTTGAAAGAAAATATATTTTAAAAATTTGTAATTGTCTGAGACTCATTAAAAACAAAATTAAAGTGGAAGAACCTAAACGTTTATTTCCTTAATAAACAATTACTTATTTTTTTTTTATATATTTAGTTACAATGATTCACATTATGCAATTCAAATGTCACCATGAAAGTGATCAAACACATTGCTGGTTCATTTATGCAATGTTATCAAAAATAACTTTTTTTACAAATTGTTCAAAAGGCAAAAGATAGTTAGTTAACTACAATTAACTTTTCTTGAACCATTTCTGCTTCTCTCTCAAACACACTCTCTACCCCTTCCCAATCATTCTTTCAGCAAAGAACTTCGCCAAGTTCAGAACCTCTCGAATAATTTTATCAGCCCATACGCGTAATAGCCCACATACCTGCGGTATGATTCAGGGCCCAGCATCGGCCAGTCACTCGTGTATATAAATCCTCCTCGCGTCCGTTCGAAAAAAATCCCTCAAACACACTTTGCGCTCCCGCTAAGTGCTAATAAACGTAAAATTGCACAAAAGAAGCAAACTTTCCTTCTCTCGGCCAGAGCTCATCTTTCGCGCTCTATCTCTCCTCTCTCTTTCCCGCGGGTGTTACGTATAGGCGGCCCTAGCACGTTATAACTCGCGCTCCCGTCCGATATTTCTCTCTCTCTCTCTCTCTCTCTCTCTCTTTCTCCCGCGTATACGCGCTTGTATATATACCTATCCTGGGCGCGTGCCCCATAACTCGTCCGCGCGGCGATAATGCAACGTACACAAGTCACGCCTAGCTCTCGTCCGCTCGCGCTTGCGCCAGGGAGCGACCTTCTTATTGCGGGATTATTGCGCTACCGTAACTTACGAGGGCCCCCAAGTGCTTTACGGCCCGCGAAGATAGGGAGGCGGAAAAATTTTCGCGGGGGGTACGTGCATGCGTGCGTGTATGGGTATGTGCGCAGGGAGGGTTTAATTACGGTGTAAGTGGAGAGTAAATTAATGCGATTAAGGTTAATTATTTGGTTTTTAAAGTTATGGGGAGGCTAAGGGGAGAGGATCGCCGTTGTATTTTCCGAGGTAATTGAGGTTATTAATTTGGGATGATTTTTGTGCCAGAGCTTTCCGCGCGAATGTATCTCTGCTTTATGATTAGGTAAGATTTTTTTAGCGGAGTTTAAATTGGAAGCACTGTACTTTAGTGAACCTATTGAACCTTAATATTTATTAGGACAGTTCAATTTTAAAATATCACACGTATAAATAAAATTTGTTTTCTTAAAAAGCACTTGCTTTCTTAACTCTTTTATATTAAGTTTTCTCCAATATTCTAAGATTCTGTGAAAATACTACAACATTATCATCTTTTTCTAAAACCTAATTCAATTACATTCCTTCAATTAGATCAAATATTAAATAAATACAACCTCGAAGCACGAGGCAACATCCCGCCGCCTCGATAAATCAAAGCGCCACCAATAAATACCCATGCATACATATACGAAAAGCAAACAAAACGTACAACTCCCTCGCCTACACAGAAAAAAACGAAAAGCTACAGCACTGCGCGCACACTCAACCCGCGCCTATACGACGTTAAATAAGTATACACTCGGCCGGCATCCTCGCAGGGCCCATATTTCATACACACCTTCCGCTCTATGCGGCTCTATATACGTGCGCGCGAAATATCGTCGCTCTCGCACTTCCTAGACGCAGGCGCGGGCGCCTTATCAGGCGCCTCCACCACGATGCGCTATCGCGGCCACGCGGCTATTACCGAGCCTCTCTTTCGTCTCTTTTTGCTCTCTGCTGCTATACAGCGTTAATATCCACACACATACACACGTGCGCGGTTCACCTGCCACGGAAAATAATGAACCGCATTCCCCGCTGCCGCTGCTGCTGCCGGCGGACGTGTTACACGAACGTACCATTACGCACCTACACCCGATATCGCGGGCTGCTCGCGAAGGTTTACGGAGGGTTGTAGTGCACGTATTGGGTGTAAAAGAGAAAGGAGGAGGAGGAGTAGTGCGAGGGGATATATAGGGTCCAGCGCGAGAAATATTTATTGGCGGAGGAAGAAAGAGCGAGGGCGAGAGGGAGATTGGATGAGTAAGGCGAAGTGCGAGGCATGGGGGGAGAGGTGGGAAGAAAGCGGGTAAGTTTTTTAATTTCCGGTTGAAGGTTGTAGAACAAGAAGTTGTTGGCGAAAAAGTTGAAAAAGAAAAGTTTATTAACAGGTGGCTTTGTGGTATTATACAATAAAAGAAAATTATACCTATTTTGATTTAATGAAAAATTAATGATTTTTTAAGATCAAGGTTTAATGAAAGAATAGATATCTATAATCATAGAAATTTATTACCAGTTTTAGGCTTTGGTACATATTGGAATTTGACACTCTTTTCGTAGACATAAAGGCAATTAAAGTAACGATAAATGATAAATTCATAGGCATTATAAAAAATTATTATAGTAAAAAATATTTGGATATTTTTATTTAAAGTTTCAAGGTTTAATCCCTGTGTATTTGGTTGATAAAAGATTTGTAAGAATAATTTTATACTTCCACTTGTATTTGTCAATAATTCACTTACCACAATTTATAAAATAAATATTCCTCCAAGAAAAGAATATCTCACCAATTTTTGTGAATTACGTAAAGATGCCAGAGTTACAAGAAGAATTAAACCAAGTTACATGATAAAATTCTAAGAAAATAGAAAATTCTAATATTACGAAGTAGGAGAGAGGAATAAACGTAGTATAAAAATAACAATTTATGAATTCAAATTCTGTATCAGGCGTAAGAAACGGAAGGGAGCTGCACTAAAAACCAGTGATCGAATAAAACTACTTGACTGCTGGAGGAAGTACATAACATTATAAGTACGAAAGAAAAGTATTTCGAAACGGTAGAACACAATTTTAGTAATGCTAAGGTCGTAAAAAAGTTTATTAAAGCTCGAGTTAATTTATTTTATTTAAGAAAAACCCGTTTCTTATTTAAGTTTAGCTTGTACGAGATTATATCTGCGGCTATTTATAACAAGTAATTTCTGTTGATTAATTTTATAAAATCAAATACTATAATTTACTTATACGAAAGTATGTAAACACAGGTAGGAGGAAAAAAAAAGTTTTATCATCGTTTGTGCAAATATATCACCCGATGTTACCTTATACAGTAATATAAGATTTATTCGGAGGAGATATTTAATTCAAAATATTTATACAAAATAAAAATATTTTCACGTACTAGTAAATAACGAGCCTTTGTTTACGAGTTGCCATCTTATCTCCGTGATAAGCGAAACATTAAAGCACAAGTATGCACTTGAGGGGAGGGCCGAAAAAATAAGTAAATTACTAACATTAACTTTCCAGGTTGACTAGGACAACAGTAGCCAAGGCAAATCGATACTGGGACAAGATAAGACAAGAGACGTGCATTATCGCGATAACGAGTTTGGTATTTCAGGGTTGTGTAAGAATCTCTATTACCTTTCTCGGTAAATAGCCGGTCGGCTTTTTTCTCCTACTTTTGTCATTATTCCCTTTTTTCATTTACAGTATAGGTATTTGAGCTATAATTTTAGACTTTTTATTTACATCTGAAATATTATAAACATTATTATGCGAATTAAATATAAATCGCACCTGTCAAATCCAAAAAATATAGTTCAATAAATTTAAGTACATTTATTGTTCCTCCATATACATCCATCAACCCCAATTGATATTATGCGTAACAAACGTTTTGTATACATTTTCATTCATACGAATCAATCGCAATCAGTGCACCGCGCGTACAAAAGCACATCAGCCTCCCTCTCTCTCTCACTCTCGACACATAAACAACGTCGATCGAGCTCCACTAGCTCCTTGTATCCTCGATCCTCAATCCTCGCGCACCAACCCACACATCCTCCCATCCGCACAATAATTCTATCCTCCGTTCTCCTTCAACTCCTCTGGATTCTTATCCTCTCTCTCTCTCTCTATCTCTATCTCTATCTCTATCTCTATCTCTATCTCTATCTCTATCTCTATCTCTATCTCTATCTCTATCTCTATCTCTATCTC
>JAPYZO010017649.1:0-12428 GCA_030522905.1 Torymus flavipes | reverse complement strand
AATCTAATGGACTGCAAGACCAAAATCTTAAACACATGGATGATGTAGTCTTAAATTATAGGTAATTGTATAACTTAATAATAAAAAAAGTTTCAACTCATAAAATTATATATTGGCTTTGTTATTAAAGAATTAATACAATAGCTTTTTTTCAGGTTCAACCATGGCTTTTCCCCTTAATTCATTTTTTATTTTCATATGTTTTTTGTTTTTATCCTGGTCGGGCCAGTATTCTAAATAATTTACTAATAACTGTAAAATTTTAATTTGTTTTTTTTAACAAATGATCTGTTTTACATTATATACTGTAACTTCTAATCTTTTCAATATTCCTGCTTGAAAATCTTTTAAAATGTAGTTTAACATCTATATTTGAAATATTAAATGAAAATAAAGGCATTTTTTGATGATTTTTAACTGTATTACCCCCTTAATTGACGACTTCCTTTTTTGTATTCATGTAAATAACCCCACCCGATTTAGTCTAATGCTACTTTTTCCTTAATGTAAACCATTCGTAGTTTTGAAAAAGTCTAGATTAAGTAAAAAACTTTTTATGAATTATCACGAATGCTGGGGATCAGGGCAAACGCGATGTGGGAATACCTGCGCGACAGCAGTATTCCACCAAGTGACTATAAAACTCTGGGTTTACTATCACCCACACGCACTCACGCTCATTCCCATACCAAGAAATGACACTCTCAATGAATACAGAAAGCACTGGTAGTGTGCGTTTATTAAAACAGAACTCAAACGAGTATAATTCAAACTTACAATAAAATAGGGCGCCAGATACACGCGCAACCGTACCGAAATCTCTTTACTATTAGCGCAGACGGCGAGCACGAGGTCCTCCAAATTCAACTCTATTTGTAGCTTTAGCTACATGCAGTTAAACTACACACAGTTTCACGGCGAACGCGAAGGGTCGCACAAACAACATGTAGCTTCAGCTACAGTCACCAGGGCACGCGGGTTTCGTCGACGATGTCGCGGACGCGAGCGCACACACACGCCGGTTTACGGCGGGGAAGGAAACAAAGGGGGAACTTACTGTAGCTGCGGCCAGGAGACTCGTCGACACGATCTCTCTCTCTATCTCTCTCTCGTTCGTCCTCTCGTCTCGCTGCTCCGGACTCTCGACTTCGGCGACGACGGCCAGAAGTTGTCGGGGGCAGCAGAAGCAGGCGAACGGCACCGCAGACACACATACGCACTAGGTACGCACGGGCACTTTTCGTCGGGGTCCGTGTTACCGAAACGCACGCGGCGAAGCAAGTGCCGGCCCGCAGTCGACCGGCAAACGTGCGCGCCTCTCGGGCAGGTTCGGCGGCGCTCGGGCTCTGTTGCTCTCGTCTCTCTTCGACCCTCCGGCTGCCGATCGGGACTCGCGCCGGCTCCTCAACAGCGGCGGTGGCAACGGCGTACCGGCTGTTTGGATGGCGGCGGTGGCAACACCGAGCAGCACTGCTGTGGTCGGTTTCTGCTGCTCCTGCAGCTTAAGGGAACGACAGGGCAGTGGGGCGGGAGGGAATACTTTTCGGGAGCGGGCGGACACGTCTGTGCGCGACTCGCATTTTTCCCCGAGACGCGGACGGCACCACGTCACAGAATTTAGTTAAAAGATGAATGTTTATGCTGTATTATTTTTTTATTTATATTATTTTGCTGTTCACATTGCACCATTGCATGGCTATATTTCTGCTGAAAATTTCTACCTCGCCTTACATAAATCAACCTTGATTTACCTTGTATATGCATCGATTTACCTCAAGTTAAGTCAAATCAAAGTAGAATCTAGGCGAATTAAGGTTGATTTGAGATCATTTAAGTAATCATTTTCGGCGGGGATTATGCTGATCAAAATTGAGAACGTAATAATACATTTAAGATTCTAAAGAATTTTATTATAATTTGTTTCAGAAGTGAAGAAGAGAGTTCACATGAGGGTTCTAATGGTTGTGAAGATGATTCTCCTAATGAAAATAATAAACAGTCTAGTCCATGGAAAAGTTTTATTTTTTACTCATACAATGCAAAAGTTTTGGATAAAAATATCAATAAAAAAGAAAATACTGCTTCATATCCAGCTATAAGAGGGTATGTAATGATAATCACATTGAAAAATGTTAAACAATGGAAGAACTAATAATATAAATAATCTATTATATAATAGTCATTTACAGACTTTCATATAAATATTGAAGGTGTACATGAAATTGTGAACTAGTCTACATGAAGAAAATTGTACGGAGATTTTTGTAAAGAATGTTTATTCGCATTAATTTCACTGATACGCGCATACGTAGGCATCATTATAATCACGTGTTTATGTGCGTTTCCTTATCTATATACCTATTATATGTATTATAGGTAACTAGATTCTGTACGCGCACATGTTGGCGCTAACCTATCTTACTTACTGTACAAGCCAATGAAATTTTTTGATAACGCTCTGAACTTGGGTTTAAGTGAGCAGGAGGTGAATTTTTAGCCTAGTGATAATTTATTGATGAGGAAATAATTGATATCGTTTTAAATGCAAAATTTCACGAAAAATTCAATGATGCACTAAAAAAAAAAAATTTCCGTGTTTTTAAAAAAAATTTTGTTTTTTAAATTTTAATTTTTGACCCATAGTATCTACAGCTTAATCCATGCGTAGTGTTGTTCCAAATTATTCAAGCAACCTGTAAAAAAATTTTTAGCCCAAAATATGAAAAACTGCGGGATTAGTTAGTTAGTCAGTTTTTCATATTTTGGGCTAAAAATTTTTTTACAGGTTGCTTGAATAATTTGGAACAACACTACGCATGGATTAAGCTGTAGGTACTATGGGTCAAAAATTAAAAAACAAAATTTTTTTTTAAAAACACGGAAAAAATTTTTTTTTTTTAGTGCATGATTGAATTTTTTGTGACATTTTGCATTTAAAACGATATCAATTATTTCCTCATCGATAAATTATCACTAGGCTAAAAATTCACCTCCTACTACCATTAAGCTTCTATTCAATAATAAATAACTATCTCCTTTTTATAATAGGATACTAGGATTGCACCGACAATAATAATCATGGCGTAGATAGTGAGACTTAATTTTCTAATTATCATATTTCTTCACAGTTAAGTTTTGAAAATTTTTTCACAAATGTCTTATGTACTATATGGCCGGATCCATCTTAAATCAAACAGCTAAAGTATGCTTACATAGGCTATCATTTCTCAATATAAGTATGCTTTCCGTTCTTGAAAAGGAGATTGTCAGAGTGATTAATAAAGATGGTTTCCGCACATGCCGAATTTTTTAACACATTTTTTAACTTGCCTGGTTTCCTTTTTCTTCTTCGTGAGGTGGAATTTTGCAACTTTATTTCAATACATTTTTAGATGGTACATGTTAATGAATTTTCGCAGTGAGGTATGAGTCTGGTGAAAAAACAATATTTGATTGATAAAGTTTAAGTATACTTATGTGATTATATGTATACTTTATCACGGTTGCTGGGAATCAGGGCAAAACGTTGATGACAAGACTTACAAGAAAGTAGTGTTCCGCTAAGTGGATAACTTTACAAAAATTTTTACTGTTGTCACACACGCAATAAATCTAAGACAGAATTTATTGGCAAATACAGATGTTCAAAATCTTTATAAACTACTGTTATATAATGCCAAGATAGCATCACAAAATTACTACAATAATATGGGGCACCCGGTACACGCGCTTTCTTATCAAATTTAACTTTCAATCAGCGCGGACAGTAGAGCACGATTTGCCCAGCAATGGTCGACACAAACTTGCACCTATAGCTACGCGCAATCTAAATCCACTCGGTACAATACACTTCACGAAGGAACTCAGAAACTGCAGCTTCAGCTACACGCAATAAACAGGTGGTTCAAATATTAACGTCGCGGCGCATGCGCACACCCATGTGGGTAATTTAGGCGTAACGAAGGAAAATAATTAAGCACTTATAATTTACTGCGGTCAGAAGAGTGTATCATGCGCCAGGCGCATTCCGCGCGTCGCCAGGCTCAGCTGTCTGTCTATAGACAATCGTAGCGGCCGCAGCAACACAGCACGTGTGTATACAGTAGCGGCGATGGCAACACCGACCGGCATCTGCAGGCCCGGGGCATCGACCACTCGACCAGGCTTGTTGGCTGGTGTTCGGAAGAGGGCGCAGCACGCATATGAGTAAAGGAGAAGGGTGTATGTGTTCGTTTCGCGGTGCCCTTTTTGCGTGGAGTGGTGGTTACCACGTCACAACTTATGAGAGTATAAGTATACTTAAAAAGTATGAAATAAATCATATTAAAATTTTTTTATTCAACATCCTTTTTTTAATGCATAGCACTGAAAAGTAAAAATTAATCTTCAGAAAATATTCATTCAGACAATGTTTTATTTATAAAAGAATTAAAGAAAAGCATGGCGCGCGCAATTATTTTTCTTCAAAGGTTTCACCAGTGCTTTTCTTTTATTTTGTTATAAATAAAACATTATCAACATCTATATCTATCAAAGTTTACTTTAGACTTTATAGTACAATTTAAAAAAAAAAAAAGCGCGTTTTTAAAAATTCTTTTTTTATTTTTTCGATTGCTCTAAAATTGCAATATTCAAGACCCGGTTTGCAATGTCCAAAATTTCTCATAATATTCTGACTTTCAATTTTTATTTCTATAGTTACTTTCAAACTGCTGTCATTTTACCAATTTTCGAAGTTTTTGCACAGCACAACGAGCACGCATTCGCTTCACGAGCAGCCAAGGTACACAAGCTCTGCTCTACCTTTGCCTCTCGGCCGCTGACTATATGTATAGAAAGTAGCGTCTAATAAATAATTTTATCCCCCCCCCCCCCCCCCCCCCCCCCTCCCCCCCCCCCGCACCCCACGGCTCAACGGAAGGGCATTTCGATCCCCGACCGCACGATCCGTTTCTATAGGCACTAAAGGGCGGCTCATATCGATCCGCCCGACTACGATCCGTCTCCCTATCCTGAACATTGCATGCTAGTATAGAGAGAAGCAGCCCGTGTCTATAAGAACCGCGTGCAGCGGGTACACACCCGTTAAATTTTGATTATTGCTGGAGAAGGGAAATTTATCCACATTATATTATTAATTACTAAATAAATTAGTTGCTGCACGTCACGAATGAGAATACAAGAAGAACAAAAACGTTGCTAAGCCACTAGTATGTTGTTCTCGATACGAGTTAGTTAGTTTTTTCGAGAGCTTGTCGTCGATAGCACGTTTAATCGTGTGTGTTTACGGCCTTGAATAAATTACATGTTGTTCTTTTATAATTAATAGTTGTTATTAATTATTGTATGTGTGTGTGAGTGTAACATTTTGGGGGTTCGTCTGAAATTTTAAAGCCGCTCCGCGCACTGCTGCCACCGAGGCCGCTGCTGCCGCCGAAGCCGCTGCTACCGCCGAAGCGGCTGCTGCTGCCGAGGTTGCTGCTGCCGCCAAGGTGACCCATCAACGGTAGCTGAGGTCTCACCGGCGGTCGATGTACTCTTCTTCATGACACGCTCTTAGAACTTTGAAATTAAACCAGATGAGTACAACCCTACATTCTAATACACAAATAACACCAACAATAAACGTTATTTTTACAAGTGACAGAGACCCACAATCAATTAGCTTAAATGATTGTTCATTTGGAAACACGAGATCACTTGTTGAAGGTTCGGTTAAACCAGTCGATTTGAGACTAGGTTATACTCTAAAACTTGATATTTATGCTAGCCGACTCCTTTGTCTGATAATAGTACGACTCCTTTGTCTGAGTATTTTAATCAGTTCAATTTAATTACAATTGCATGTAGGTATGTGTTGAGGTGTGGTAAAAATGAAGGAGATAGACACTTTCAAGTAAAAAAAGGATGACTGGTTTATTCACACTTAGTATAATTATACTTCGAGTGCTTCATAGCATCTCGACATACCGGCTTTCTCACGCACACACTAGGTAGAGAGGGGGAATGTACATGTGTGCGTTTGGACCCATACGACATTGCGCGCTCTCGATACAGTCGCGCGCTCACACATACTTTCCGTGTTTACAATATACTCATGTGTAGAATATAGATGTATATACTATTTTCAACAGTATGGAATTCCTTTCGAAGTTCACACTGATCAGAGTAATAATTTTAATTCTAAACTAGTTAAGGAATTGCCCAACCTGTTAGATATTCAAAAACTAGGGCCACACTATCTAATAGCTAGGTTGAAAGACAAAATAAGACAATAGACGAATACTTATCCAAATATATATCAGATAAACAAAAAGATTAGGATCGTTTGATTTTCATGTGTATTTTAGTTTACAGAACATCAATACACCAACAACTGGGGTCACTCCAGCAGAGATGTACACCGGGGCTGACTTCAGACTTCCTCAGGATTTGATGCGAGGATGTCCTCCTGAGGGAGAAGAATCACCAAATTATGGTAGCTATGTTCAGAAACTGACTGGTAATTTCTTCTGCTCTACTCACGGTTATTTTGAGCCGTGGTTTTTCCCGTAAGGCACAGAGCAAATGCCAGAACAGGGACAGAGGTGAGGTACCACGGCATGCCAATTCCCCACTTGTGTCCAAGAATTACCAACAAGACTTTACCCACCGATGATGACATGATGATAACCAAGAATGACATTTCTACATTTCAAGAGACGGGTCCTCCGACCGGATGAGTCAAGAATCAACCCGCTTAAAATTACACAACTTTCAAAAAGATTTCAAGATGATTTAAAGATGTTTTCAAGAATTCAAGATGGACTAATTCTAGAGTCGAGCCCTTTGGCCGTGTGCGAAGGATCAGCCCGCTTGAAGGTGATGCCATTTTGATATTCGGTTTTGGAAAGGAGAACTATTCTTCAAGAGCGCCCTTTGGCCGTGTGCGAAGGATCAGCCCGCTTGAAGGGGACGCCTTCTCTTTCGTTGTATCTTCAGATTGTCGGGACAAAAATCTAAAAGAAATGAGAATAATGACACGCTGATACCCAAAAATGACGATTCGATTTTTTAAGAGACGGGTCCTCTGACCAGATAAGTCAAGGATCAACCCGCTTAAAATTAGATGATTTCAAGATGATTTCAAGATGATTTCAAGATAATTTCAAGATGATTTCAAGATGATTTCAAGATAATTTCAAGATGATTTCCAAATGATTTAAAGAATTCAAGATTGACCAATTCCTTGTATCTTTTAACTTACAGATCCTCGGTACACGCAACAACTGGGATCACACCAGCAGAGATGTACACCAGTACAGACTTGAGACTTCCTCTGGATTTGATACGGGGATGACCTCCTGAATAAGAAGATTGTCCTAACTATGACAGCTACGTCCAGAAACTCAAAACTAACATCAATAAAATTGAAACAACCTATGACAGAACATCCAGAAATGCTGACTTTCAAGAACAACAGAAAGTTTGGTTGTATAATCCTCGCCGAGGGAAAGGAAGGACTCCGAAGCTCCAAAGTGATTGGGAAGGACCTTATAAGATTGTCAAGAAGATCAATGATGTCGTTTTCTGCATCCAGAAGACTCCAAAACACGAAAAGAAGATGATTCATATTGATCCATTGGCAACTTATCACGATAGGTAATTTCTTCTGCTCTACTCACGGTTATTTTGAGCCGTGGTTTTTCCAGTGAGACACAGGGAAAATGCCAGGGTAGTGACAGAGGCGAGGTACCACGATGTGCCAACTTCTCACTTGTGTCCAAGAATTACCGACAAGACCCTACCTACCGATGATGACATGATGATACTCCAAAATGACGATTCCACATTTTAAGAGACGAATCTTCTGACCGGATGAGTCAATGATCAACCCCTTAAAAGTAGCCAATTTCAAGATGATTTCAAGACGATTATAAGATGTTTTCAAGAATTCAAGATACACGAATTCAAGAGACGGGACCTTTGTCCGTGTGCGAAGGATCAGCCCGCTTGAAGATGATGCCATTTTGATTCGGTTTCGGAAGAGAACTATTCTTCAGAAGACGGGCCCTTTGGCCGTTTGCGAAGGATCATCCCGCTTGAAGAAGACGCCTTCTTTTTCATTTGATCTTAAGATTGTCGGGACGACAATCTGAAAGAAAGGGGAATAATGTTATGTATTCGTCTACCCTCATCGAACATAAGAACAAAAGCGTTGCTAAGCGACTAATATGTTGTTCTCGATTCGAGTTAGTTAATTGATTCGAGAGCTTGTTGTCGATAGCACGTTTAATCGTGTGTGTTTACGGCTTTGAATAAATTACATGTTGTTCTTTTATAATTAATGGTTGTTATTAATTATTGTATGTGTGTGTGAGTGTATCAATATTTCTAACCAGCTTGATTAACTTTGAAGGAAGTAAGGTTTCTGAGTTAATTGAAACTCGTTCGGAAAAAATTAAAACAGCAATGTGTCCTGATCTGACCCATTATGACAATACTTGCGCGTGTCAGAAAAAAATCTTAAACTTAGATGCTGGTGGGTACTTCTTTTCGCACACCAAACTACGTGCGTGTGAACGTACATGCGTTCTTGCGCGCGCATATGTGTATGTGTGTGTATATATATATGTGTGTTGTGTGATTTTTTCCGAAGAGGTGGAGAATGCTTTTTATGCACCACGTCAAGAGCTACTCGGAGCTCCCAGTGTGTGGGGCTCGCCAAGTTGATATCATAGCAGAACCCCTAGCCACTAAAATCCAACCTCTTTGTCTTCCGTAAACCTAAACGATACCCCCGCGGAACTGCCGCTGGGTATTTCGTCGCTGGGAGAGGCATTAGCAAATTTGCTCTTCCTTCTTGTTGTCATTCCCTACATCCCCCAATCGATGTTAGTTGGTTGGAGGTTCAGGGAAGGTTGCCTTCTTCTCTTCCTCTTTGTTATCGTCTTCTTCTTTCTGCATCGTCCAGTCGTCTTCTTCTTACTGCATCGTCCATTCATCTTCTTTTGTTAATTAAAAATATTATCATTCGCTGTTCTCTTCTCTTCTTCTCTACTTTCCATAGCTCTTTGGTGACTTCCCTAGCGAAGTCCGTTGCGGCACTCCATGCCTTCTCTGACGCAAACATCTGTCGAACCAGGTTCTCTGGCGTGATCGCCGTGACGAGTATTCTTTCGAGCTTTCGTCTTTGTATGTTAAATCTGGGACATGTGAAAAACACGTGCCTTGCCTCCTCCTCTAGTCCGTGACATGTTGGCCATTCTGGGGAGTCCTCGTGCTTATACTTGTATAAGTATTCTCGGAAATATCCATGTCCAGTCACCATCTACGTCAGGTAGAAGATGGGATCTCCATGTTTGCGGTTTAGCCATACCGCTATCCACGGGAAGAGCTGGTGGCTCCATCTACCCTTTTCGGAGCTGTCCCACTGTGCCTGCCAGCGTTGAAGACTTTTCTGTCTTTCTCTTTTCCTACTGTCTTCTGTGCTGATATATCCTATTTTATTTCTCGGCCAGGATTTCGATTGGTGGTAGCCCTGAGATTACGTGTGCAGCGTCTCTGGAGACGGTCCTAAACGCACTCGTCTCTGGAGACGGTCCTAAACGCACTGGAAACTCTCAGCGCCATTTGCCGGCCTACTGGGTATATCTTTCTTTGACACTCCTGCAGCTGTAACGCACTTGTCCAAATGGCAATACCAGATTTCAGTATTGATGTGACTACTAACGCTAGGAGGGCTCGTCTTCTTGGTCTGAGCCCACCGACATTTGGCATGAGGCGGGAGAGCAGTCCTCCGACTGCTGCTGCTTTACAGCTGGCATGCCCGACTTGGTCTTTGAAGTTGAGGCGCGCATCTATCATTATCTCTAGGTAGCGGATAGATGGTTTTGACTTAATTTCGTGCTCACCGATTTGTAGAGTGATCATTTCGCGTGTCTTCATGCTACTTATAAGCGTGATTCCTGTCTTATGCTTAGCCATCGTGAGTCCTGATTCATTCATCCATCCAGCATACCTGCTGAATGTCACGTTGAGCAGATTTTTAATATGCTCCAGATACTTGCCTACAATTGCAAGAGCGACATCATCTGCGTACATGATGATCCATAAAAGCGGCCCCAGTACCGAGCCTTGCGGCACTCTTCCAGTGACTCTATATACCTTGAGTCCATCGTCTGTGTCATACTGCAGAATTCTGTCCGTGAAGTATTGTCTATTGTGTATGTGTTTGGAGTGGACGAGCGGCTCTATTCAGAGACGTGCTGCCCAGCACTCAGGCTTACGCCCATTGTGTTGTACCCCTTGGCTTTGTTGACTCCTAATTTTCACAGCGCTGGACCCTTCTGTCCATCCGCTCTATAACTTGGTAGATGGACTGAAGACTCTGTTCTCTTAGCAGGCTGAAGGAAGCATTCCCCCCACGTCCCCCGCCTAGTACCCACAAAAGCCGGGCACCGGCAGAGGAGATGGAAGGTCGATTCCTCCGGCCCTCCGCACCATCTACAGTGTCCCTTATTTAAAATCATTCGTTTGCAGAGGTAGTATCTGACCCACCAGTGGCCCGTGAGCCAGCCCACTATCCTCCATAGCCTTGGCTTATTCAGCCTGCCTATATATCGTAGCCATTGTTCTGGCGGAGAGTCACTTAAGATTCTCTTGGCTTGCCTTAAATCTGGCGACTCCCTTCATTTCTTGAGTATTTTCTCCTTCATTAAAAGTGAGGTTCTTTTCTTAATTTCCGGAGGGCGCCTCTTCCCGCTAGGCGATCCGCCTTCTCATTGCCCCGGATCCCCACATGCCCCGGCACCCAAATAAGGGTGACCGCATTTTTACTGGTCAAGGCCGTGAGGATATCTATGCAATGTAGAACTTCCTTGGAGTAGATGCTGGTGTAGTTAAGGGCCATCAGTGCTGCTCTACTGTCTGAGCAGATGGCGATAGGATAACTCCAGTTGTTCCTCGTTAGTTGCACTGCAGCACACTCCGCTATATCTCTAACTTCTGCCTGGAACACTGATGCGTGAGAGTCAAGTGTGTACACCAGTTCCGTGGAGCTACCTTACTCCCAGACACCCGCCCCCACGCCATTCTCAGTTTTGGAGCCATCTGTGTACCATACTACACCCGATTGGGCGTAGGGATGGGTACCGTTGGCCCACTCTTCTCTGTCGGGGATGTGCACTTTATAGGGTTTCTGGAATATAATCTTTCGCCCTATCTTGTTACTCCCCGATGCTTCGATGTCAGTGGGTAGGGCCAGACCAAGTTCTTGGTCAAGCCCCCGCCCTGTCCCAATGACTTCTCTAATACGCCACCATGTCTTGCTAACTTCGCCTTTGATAAAAGCTTGCAGTGGTGGTATTCCTAGTATTATCATGGATTATTCAAAATTGATTTCAAAATAATAGAGGGTAGCTATAATACAGATATTCCTAGTATTAGTTCGAGAGCTGCAAGGGGCGTTGTGCTCGGAGAGCCCGTTATGCCCCCTATAGCCAGTCTTTGTACTTTGTCTAACGAGCTCTGGTGTGTTTTTAGTGAGCATTTCTGCCACCAAACCGTGCATCAATCTGGGCCTTATGATAGCTTCATACATCCACCTTACGTTGCCCGGTGACAGACCCCAGGTGTTGCCAAAAGCTCTTCTGCAGGCCCAGAAGGTATTTATAGCTTTATCGCATATGTTTCTTATGTGTTTTCTCCAATTAAGTTTGGAATCTAACGTCACTTCCAGATACTTATCTTCATTTACCAGCTTCAGGGGTTTGCCGCCCAGTTGCACTCCCTCAATAGGTTTGACCTTGTATCTGGTAGTAAACAATATCAAGTTAACTTTATCTGCATTCACTGACAGTCTGACTGACTCACATCAAGCTTACACTATGCCTAACGCATGTTGCATTAGTCCTGCAAGTACGGGCTCGTCGTCGGCTTTCACTAGTATAAGGATGTCGTCCACATAGGCTTGGGCAAAGAAGCCTGCCTCATTCAGTAGTCTAATGAATTCATCAATCACCAAGCACCACATAGTAGGAGACAGTACTCCTCCTTGCGGACAGCCCTTTCCTACCTTAACTTCCTCCGAGTGTGAGCCCCAGTGGGCCTCCACTCTTCTGCCACTAAGCATGCGCCAAAGCCATCTGCTAACCGTGTTGGGTATGAGATAGTCCTCGGCGCGCTTCACTATTCTTTCTTTCGTGGTGTAGTTGAAAGCCGAGTCTACGTTAAGTAGACTAGCCAAAACCAATCCTTTGTTCTTCATCCCCCTTTTCACGAAAGTGACCGCCTCGGCCAGAGCGGTATCCACCGATTTACCTGTCTGATATGCGTGCTGTCTATCGTGCAGGGGGTGAGCTGCTAGTGGTTCTTCTCTTATAAATCTGTCCACCAGTCTCTCCATTGTCTTGAGGACAAAGGATGTCAGACTGATGGGTCTGTAGTTT
>JAPYZO010017644.1:0-10132 GCA_030522905.1 Torymus flavipes | reverse complement strand
ATAATACAAAATTAAAAAATGTAACATTGTTGAAAATTATAAAGATTTTATTAATTATATACATTCATTAATTGTCATCTGTATATAATAATAATATTCTTCAGATAAAAATGAATTTACCCTCCCATAAAAAATCCCGCCCATTTCTTATTACATATATTCCATTCATCATTACAATACTTTAACAACATCGGAAGATAACAATATCTTTAGTATTGCAAATCTTTGCCCTTGAGAGAGCCAAAGGGACAATCATTTCCGCATCTTCTCTGCGCCAACTCCCGCTCTCAAAATATACGCTCTCAAAATATATTAATGTTCCCGGCCGAGCACCACGACGTATCATCTTCCAGGGGAGCGGACACGCAGCGCTCTTTAAGAGTCCCCGATAATAAACGACGCGCGCGAATCGTCGCTGGCCGATCGCGGGGACGGAGGAGAAATTGTAGCAGCAGCGCCGAGGCGACGACGATGTTTACGGCGCTGATAATGCTTTTTTGATAAGCCGCTTTTCGCCGAGGCGATTATTATACGCCAAAGCGTAATAAGTTATGGGAGATCGTTAGCGGATATTTTTAGGTTTAGGGTTCCTTTTGTTTCTGTAAGAAGGTGGCGAGCGTCGTAAAAATATCAAAATTTTATAACAATAGTTATGGGAATTGGAATGGGTAATTGAAATATTTCAATTTTCTATAAAACACTCTAAAAACGCAGTCTTAATTCGATTACAAATTGTTTTACGCAGGTATATCTTAAAGAATTCATTTGACTTAGGAAGAAACTGTATACTATATGACATCACTTTACCTCTACAAGCATTTTTCTTCATATTATAATACTATAAAGAGCCGATCGAAAACGTTGGCCACATACTATTAAATAATTTTTTATTGTCTAATGCGAAGTTGAAATATACCTTTAATTGTGTTAAAACATTATAACACAAGTGAACATATTAAAGAACGTTATTTTCTACAAAAATCAACTTACTAATAAACAATCAATATCATCTTTCCCTTTACACCTATACATCTCCTATACCGTGCACCCGCCACAGCGATAAGACTTTACCCACCCCGACACCACCCACCCCGAAAAGGACCCTCGGACCGCGACACACACAGAGAGAGAACTACGCATTCCGCGGGTCGAAATAACACGTAATAATAAACCTCCAAGACTACCACTCTACACGGCACGCGGATACATCGAAGATAGGGTGTGCTCGCGCACGTACGGCGCCCCCGAGTAATTAGCGATGCCGAGAGAGCGCGAGAGAGAGGACGAAGGTAAGTACCCGCGGTTCCAATAAATAGAGAGATAGGCAGATAACTATACACGCGTACGCTCACGCGGGGGTGTATGTGCACGCGTATGTATATAGTATAGAGAGAGAGAAGAGGCGACGGCGGCGCTCAAAAGGCCAAGTGCGCGAGTGAGAGAGAGAGAGAACGAACGACCTTATTCGCGCGCGTCGCAAGTAGCAGCTATATATAGAGGTACGCCTGCGTATGCGTGTGTATGTTTGTGTATGTTTCTCTGAGCGTGTTTGTTTGTGGTCGTGTTTGAGTGAGAGAGAAAGGCAGAGATTGATGGGACAATGATGGTAAAGAGTTTTGTGTAGGGGTCGATAAGTTTGAATTGATTTTTTGGAGGTTTGTATGTGAAATGACTTACGATTATTTGCAAATTTCTGTTATAAGTGTATTTATCAATTGATTAGAGCTTGAAAATGAGCATAAAAATATAATTGTGTCACATAAAATATTGGATTATTAATATTCTATCGATTTACAGTAATGTTATAAGGTAAAGTTGATCATTAATATTTTATCGCAAAGAGTATATTTCCATCAATCACTTGTCAAACAAAAAGATTAAAAAAAAATCAATTTTAAATAGAATTTATTTCGGTTTTATTACCACTTCTTTAAAAATAAATCTTTCTCATATGTTGTAAGTATGCAGTGACTCGAATGATACCATCGCTACTCTGCGCAGCCAAATAAACCATCAAATATACTCCTCCCTACAACTGTTCTTTATGACTCGAAAAAATTCTTAACATAACTTACCTCCACGTCGCCCCATCCGTGTGCAAAATTTTTCAAAAACAAATACTTTATCAACCGCCAAGCATAAAGAATTCACAGCGAACGCGCGTTGCATCGTACAAGGAGCATTATACACCCTCTCTCTCGCTCTCACCGCGCCTATACTCACGCGCGTGCACGCGCGGCAGCGGCGGGTACTTACGCGCGCGCGCGCGTGTGTGTGCATATGTATATATGTGTGCCGCGCGATGCGACGGGAGAAAGACGCGTCCTTACACACATAGGCGCGTATAACAGAGAGAGAGAGAGGATGGACCTGCGTCCGTTCACGCGTGCGGTGAGGTAAGGCTTGCTCTTTGTGGTGGATGCAGGGGGAGAAGGGGGAAGAGGTACAGGGTCCGAAATTTCGGGTTGCGAAGGAGAGAGTTTGGTGGAGTGAGTGATGTAGGTCAACGGCGGGAGTTTTGAAAAATTGGGGGTGGTGTATAGTTGTAATGTTTTGTTTGCAGGGGTTGATTTTGGAGTGCTCGTAGTTAACCCGTTGTAAAATGTATGCGATGTTTTGGAAATTTGAAAGGTGTTGGAGAATTTGGAAGTGGGTGATAAATAAAATTTTAGACAAGTCTGCGAAAGTTGATGTTTGATGATAATTGAATTCATCTTGCAGGATTCCTGCGGAGGAATGAAAAAAGTTATGCTGGAAATCAATCCAGAAATGTATTCAGTCCGTTGAGGACGAGTAATTAAAGTAACTAACAGTAAATTATCTTAAAAAAATTTTTGTTTATCATTTTCTTTAGTACAGAAAAGGTGCCAATTTTTAATTCGTCAAAAGATTGTAAAACATTGTGAACCACCAGCTGAAAACTAAATTTCGAAAGGCTAAAAAAGGAAACAACGAAACTTCCGGACGAAAAATCATTACTTCAACCTTCTCCCTCACTCCCTTCACCCTTCGGAATAAAATTTTCCCTCCCAGAAATATTCCAAGCCCAATAGCCATTATCCTCGAAAAACAAAATGCGCTCGCGCGCTGCCGAACAAAAGTAAAAGACAAAGAGAGCCGAACCCCGCGAGCGGAAAAGGTCGCGCTCGCCTCGGGAGTTTCGCGAAATTTTCTTCGGCTCTTCCGGAGCTGAATAAAAAAGGACAGCAGCCAACCAACGAGCGAAGGGAAGAGAGAGAGAGAGAGAGAGAGAGAGAAACGAGCGAGAGAAAAGAAGACTGCAGAGGAGGAGGTAGAAGAAGCCCGGGGCAGACGATCGCCTTTGTCTGGCCGGGAGATAATGTCGTTGGCAGCCCGAGTGATTTTCAGTTTTGCCCGGCGAGCAGCAGCGGCGGCGGCAGAACAGCTCGATTCGAGAGAACTTTGATCGGGACTTTTATTTTTCGGGGGGAGAGAGAGGGAAATCGGGCCGGGAAAAGTAACAAACTTTTGTGCTCGTCTCTTTTATTCTCGGATTTTGGTCGCCTCTGCGCGGATGGAGGGGTACTGTACGTACATGTATATATATATGTATATACACGCACACTCTCCGTTCGGGTACATACTTTTTGTTAGTTCGAACTTTTCGCGTCTTTCCTTTTTTCCGGCGATTTCGTTGAAGTTATCGGGCAAAGTTGATATCGCGCGCCGTTCCCCCGGCGATATTTCAACGTCAGACTTTTGTTTCAGCTGGAGTTGTGGCACTCTGCTCGAAAAAGTATATACGCGCCTGCGAGTAGTTACTTTTGTAGCTCTGTATTTAATTACGGGGATGTGCCGTGGAAATGGTATTTCTTTTGATTAAAGTTACCTTTTAGGAACAAAAAGAAAAAAAGAACCGATAACTAATCGAATCGAGGAAACTTTGGATTTAAAAAAATGAAAAGTACCCATCAACAAGCAAAACAATTTCTTTTTCACAAAATACTATATTTACACAAACCAAACAATTTTCTATCTAAGAAACCAGTATCTGAGTACCGCTACATACCTACATGCGAACGGTTACCGCGAGTGTAACAAAAGCGCAAACAGGAGCCACGAGCGCACTTCTTTCATATACAGTGCGCACTCAGGTAGCGGATTTCGCGCGGCCTCCTAAGTAGCTTCCCCCACTTCTGCGCTCAACTTGTAAATTAAGCGCGCATTTGAATTGTAAAGTATACGCGAAAAAGCATTTATATAAGTTATAGTTTCTATTCAAATTTCGGGTTACACCGAGCGAGTAGCAAAATTCACGCGGCGCTGCTATGTGCGCTGTACTTGGAAACGTCCAGTGCCGAGGGACAGAGGAGGCGTCGCAACATTGAAACTTGGATTTTATTTCCGATTAGCGAGGTGCGACTGGCTTTCTCACGATCTTGAAAATGGGGCGAGATATGGCTGGTGGGATAAGGTGGTTTTCCTGTGATGGGTGGTTTGCGGATATGTTTGTTCAAACTTTTCATGTCAAGCCGGTATTATCATCAATGATATTTAACTTATCATCAGAAACAAAGTTAATAAAACAATCAATAAATATTTTTAAAACTGTTTTTAATTTTCATTATTACTCTTTTGTACTTCAATCGTGAATTAAATTATAAAGATTCAAGGTCAACAAAACTTTTGCATAACGGCACTGGCATGGAAATTAATATTGTTTTAATTAACGTCAATATTCCCGATTATTCTTCGAAATTCCAACTGGAGCTGAACTGGAGCTAACTGAAGCTAACTGAAGCTCAGAGAAAAAACCAGGAAAATACTTTAATTCTACACTGCATTCTTCTCTTCCACTCGCACCGCCGTTCATAATCCTCTCGGAAAGGAATGCCATTGCAAGGCGCGCGTGCGCGCACCTCGAGAAAGAACCATAACAAAAATAAAAAAAGAAGCACACAAAAGAACGAGAAAAAGCCAAAGAGAGGGGGTGGCAGCAGAAGAAAGCCGGAACGAAAGCCCGCCCGGCCGCTCCGCGTCGCGAAGGAAGCCAGCCGAGAGCTTCGGGTGGGTGGGGGCGGGGGAAGGGTGGTTGGCAGGGACATAATGAACGGAGCGAGCGCGCAGATAAAGGCGAGGGCGAAAGAAAAGGGGGCGGCGGGCGGCCCGGGAGGCGGGGCGCGGGGGGGGGGGGGGGGGGGGGGGGGGGGGGGGTAAGGGCAAGGCGAGAGTGGAATCGAGTGGAATGAGAATCGCCAGGGCGAAGAAGAAGCGCGCGCGTGAGGGAAAGAAAAGGAGAGCGAGAGAGAGAGAGAAAGAGAGGAAGGAAAAAGGGGGGAAAATAAATTGAAAGCAAAATTGTACTCGCGCAAGAAAATGGAATT
Organism: Torymus flavipes; assembly: GCA_030522905.1. Classification (NCBI taxonomy): domain Eukaryota; kingdom Metazoa; phylum Arthropoda; class Insecta; order Hymenoptera; family Torymidae; genus Torymus; species Torymus flavipes. Next base: position 4,787 of record JAPYZO010017644.1, on the reverse strand, counting down.
ATTCCTCGGCGCTCGCTCTCTCGCTCTGCGCCGCTGAGATACGAAGAAAAAGAGAGAAAGAGAGGGCGGAGGGGAGGTATATATAAGGCCGTGTCCGAGATGGATATTCGGGCTCCATTGTGCTCGCAGGAAGAGCCGGAAAAAGAGAGGGAGAGGGAGAGCAGAGCCCGGCAAAAATCGCCCCGAGAGAAAGAGAGAGCAGTGGTGTGTATATGTATATAGCTGGATCTAGATGAAACGTAAATGTCGGTATTAAGGCATTGTTGATTAAGGACGGCGAAGGCCCCTGGATTCAGCGGGGGCTGGCTATTTACATCTTAAAAATGTAGCTGTGAGCGGAGAAAGTTCAGGGATTGGGTTTAATTAAAAATTTCTGCTGAATCTTACTGTTTTTTGAGAGGTATGTTTCATGTGTTTAATTTCCCTCTCTCTCCTTTTTTGAAGCAATAATGTAAATTAGACAGCTTGGATGCAAATTATTTGAAAAGACGTTGTATGTAAGATGTATAACCTGAGATGAAAATTAATAATCTTCGTTGTTATAAGGGAACGTCGGATTTACATACCACTAATACTAAATTTACTATAATTACATCGCAACATGAATAAATTTATTAAAGCATGACTTATTGATATAGTTCCAGAATGCTTCAATTGAAAATATATATTTGAATGTAGTTCTCCCCTTAGCATATCTTAAACAAATAAAGCCCATGGACTGAAATTTTTACGTCACTTTAAAAAATCGTAGCCACCCTCCAGACCCATAACTTCCTCGCCAACAATCTCCATAAAACCGTTATCTCTAATTATTTACTCATCAGAACCTCCGAATGGCCTTATCTTAACGCCACCCCGACGCGCCTCTCTCCTTCTTTCTCTCCTCTCCTTTGCAAATTGGGGGAAAAGAAATTCCGCCTCCCTCCCTGCGACTGGCCGGAGGGTCGGACGCACTCTCTCTGTTTTGTGCCTGCGAGCGAAAATCTCGGCTCGCGCGCGCGCGTCTCAATCTGGATTTTAATAATTCTAGCAGAGAGTGAGAGAGAGAGAGAGCTCGCTAAGAAGAATTCGGCAGCCCAGGCAACGTGGGGGCCTTGAATTTTACGCCGGGCGCGGGGGATGCAAATAATTACGGCGCGACCAATTTTCCCTTCGAAACTCGCGCGCGCGCGATGGGATGAGAGAGAGAGATGGATAGATGGATGGACTGAGAGGGCGAATCGAACGCGGGTCTGGTACGGCAGGCTAGGAACTTTGATGAATTTCGTGCGAAAGTGCGTCGGGTGTCTTGTTTTCGCTCAAGTTTCGAGCCGCAAAAATGTGCGTAAGGAGTCGTGATGGTCAGACGAAGGCTTGTGAATGCTTGAATGCGGAGATATTGAATGCCCCAAGTTTCTTGGACTTGCGTTTCTTTGGGAAATAATAAAAGGTACCGTTACTGTGGATGATTAGGTTGGTTTTTATTTTCAACTTGTCTGAGCAAAGAAAATGCTACTAAAATAGGATACAGTTAATGCCAAAACTAAAATTTTGATAGTAATGATTTTTAATAAATATTTCAATATTACCTGTAATATCAGTAGTAAAATTGTATCGGTTACACGCGTGTAATTTGACTTTACAACGAAATTAGCCCGAATAACAAATGTCTATAGTTACTGTAAATTTATATTTACGTCAATATTAACCTGAATAATAAACGCACATTCTACCCGCAATTTCGGCCTTTACCCTTCATTTATTTACCGGGTAATTTATAGCTTTCCAAATTTAAAATTTCGTAGACATTGTCCAGCGCGTGAGGCTAGAGTAGACAGTTATTTTAAGCGAAGAATCGAGAGCTCCCTTTCGTAATGAACCTTTAAACTAGTGCAAATAGGGAAATCAAGTGGGCGCACGCGCCGCTAGAATTGTTTTTGCATTGACGACGCGATTAAAGCGCGAAATGGCATTGAATTAGCGACCAATTCCAGAGGAGAGTCCAATGTACCATTGTAAATTAGCATAATAGGGTTCAATTGTTGGGATCGATAAAGAGGGTGAATACCTGTAATTGATTTACTATAAATTCATGATATTATCGCAATTACGAATTTACAGGCAAATTTTTAATTGGAAAAAATACATTTACGTGCCAAATTTACGAAATAGTTTTGTTGCTGAAAATTATGTCGATAATTACCATCAGTGAAATGCTTTTGATATCATTATTTTAAACAATAAATAAAGAGACTATTTAAATTTTGTATTTCAAGGACAATAATACTCTTAAATTAGTTTAACTCAATATCACTCAATAAATCGTAATTATTCAACATTAATAAAATGTAATTTAGATAAGAAGTTTCTATACTTATTAATAATTATACTTAGCGTTTTGTAAATTGATGATTTTATTTGTTCATTGTTGCATTTTCCATGTTAACAGAACGCATTGGCCATAAAACTATTTACTTATCTATATTTACTTATTATTCGTTACTTCCAATGAATACCAACTTTATGCGAACTTAATAAGAGATTTACAAGTCCCCATACATCCACATCAAAAGCTATTGTACCACTCCAACCTCTTCTACCGCACAAAAAACCCATCATGCGCTGACCCACTACTGTCTTTTTTGCCCCCCTCGTAAAACACTCTGTCCCGCGCTACACGCTACTCCATTACATTTTTTGCCCTGCCCGGCGACCGTCACCTCTCCCCACCCCACTCGAGGGGGCAAAAAAGGCGCCACCCTCCTTGCGCTAGGCGTGTGCACACGCGCGCTGACCCACAAAGCGCAGGCCAATCGCTAAAAGAAGTTGCTCTTTCTCCCCCTTGTTACCTTTTCTTTTTTTGTTGGCCTCCCGTGGGGGGTATAGCCGAGCGAGCGGCTGCGACCGCGTCATCTGTCGTCGTTCTTTCGAATTCCCGTGCGGGTACGCACTCACGCAACCCTTTTTCGCGCGGGAATGTAGGAACGAGAGACTAGCGCCACCCGACGCGGGGTGGCCGAACTGGTGATATCGACCGGGGGGCAATAGCTGCGCGAGAGAAAAGAGTGGAGGGTAGGTAAGAAGAAAAATGCGAGCCTAGTGTCTTTTTTCATTTTGGGGTGCCAGACTGATCGTCATAGTGCGCACTTTCGGAGCATGGATTTTTATCTGTTGATTCTTGGTGTTTTAGGGTTTGCGTTTTTGAGGGTTTGGGAATTATTGTGCCATACTTTGAGGAAGCGTTTACAACTCTTTAATTAATAAATTAACTAAATCAGTGTATATAAATGAAGCGTCAATGGATAAATAAAAAAATATATTACAAATATAGAATTTTAATATTTTGCTGAGTAAATTAATCTCTCGTATTATGAATATTCATAAATTATTAATGATATTGTCATACTTGTTGAAACAATATTTATGATTTAATTTTAATTATATTTATTTTTATGTTGGTACAACAACAATGTATTATTTTATTGTTAATATTCAATTTTGATAAGTAAAAAGTGGTTTATATTGAATTATACCTTAACGTATATTTTATAAATTATTAATATAAAATTAAAAATTATTCTTCAATATAGCTGAAACGTTTCTATATACGAAATAAGACACAATAAATTTTAAAATACCGTATTTTTTTTCACTACCAATGCCCAAAAATTTGTACGTAACAACAAAATAATGTAGAATGCCAGACATTTTATATATTTGTGTGTATTGTACACACTGCAATATAAGCTAACTTGAGGTGATTCAGACACCCTAACCTTTGAGGCGCAAATTATTTATAGAACATTGATGTTTTTTTTACCAATATAATTATTATTAAATAAATATAATTATTATTAATAATTTCGGAATTATTTGTCCGTAACCTCTACCGAAAATCGCACAAGGAAGACAATAAGCTCTTCCCCGCTGAAATCGAATCAAAAATTAAAATTTCGATAGATAGTTATAGTGACTTTGCATTATAAACAATGTTTACGATTGCAGGACTGGTTTTCTACATAAAAATTGAAGATGTTACACCCTGTCTCGTTTATGTGCTTAGCACGGCACATTAATAACAGCAGTAAATTACTTAAAAAAATAGTCACATAAAAGTTAAAAGATGGATTTGCCCATAATGCATACGTAATATGCGTAATGCCAACACTAATTTTTAGGTGATTAGAAATTTTGAAAAAATATCAGGCATGATTTATGATCATTTTGTAACTCATTTTTTCAATAAAAAATGTCTCTAATTTATTGAGTTATCTTGTCAAAGAAATTACACCAAACATGAATTCAGGGGTTCTCCCGGAAATGATAGGCCACAATAAGCTTACGTTAAGCAAGTGTTTGCGTGTTCGGTGAGATATTATTTTTTGCTTCCTCCTAGAGGAAGCTTTGTAATAGTAAAATTTTAAGTTTCTTTAAATCGATCTAGAAACATGATTAGAGGTGATAGAAGTTTGTATCACATGATTTTAGAAAATGTCTGTATGGATGTCTGTATGGATGTGTGTGTGTATGTATACCGCTTTATCTCCGGATCTAACGCGGTCGATTTTAACCGGGTATCATTTTTTTTTGTTTTTCAATTTTGAATGGGGGAAGAAAACTATTTTTTATAATTCCCCGATTCGTTTTTGTTTTATGTTGAATTTTTGATTTTCGAAAAATTCATTTTTGAATTTTTTCAATGATCGGAATTAAATTTTTGAATCGGATGGATAGTATTCGAAAGAGCATAAAAAAATCTATATTTAAAAAAAATTCTCTAGCTATCACGGTTCTCTTGTTATTAACAA
>JAPYZO010017643.1:0-15814 GCA_030522905.1 Torymus flavipes | reverse complement strand
TGTTCTCTTCTCACCTGACTTTACCTTTTAATAAAATACATGCCTACAAATGTTCTTATAAATTTTCATCATTTGAATACATAAACTATAGTCGCATCCTCATCCCCAGCCCTCAATATGCATACATTTAGATGTATCAACGTACCACCACGATTTAATTACCGCCGCGCACTTTTTTTAATCAACAGGTACCTCACGTACACCCGGCATATTTCAAAGACACTTCGCATATACATATATACACGCAGCTCTCACCACCGCAGAGCTGCATATCGGAAACTAATAAAATAAACAAATCAGCTCGTAATACACGCGATATCCGCAGCCACAGCCGCGGAAAAAGAAACCCCGAGACGCGAGGCGGGGATTTTATTACCGAACTTCTTAATGTCGCGCTATATACATACAGCCTCACTCACGGGGAGATGTGGGTGGAAAAACCGGAATTTTAATTCAATTTGCCGGCGCGTCTATCCTACAAGTGTCCAGGCGCGCGCTCGTTCCTTATTATGGCGGTGGGGGTAGAGAATCTCCCGGGGAATCAATCGAACTCTTATCCAACGGATCTTTAATTAAACTCCCCCTGCCCCCGCCTCCCTCTACTACTCCTTCAAATTATGCGGCTTTGATACTCTTCGCTCTCGCAAGCTCCTCGCTCCTCGCCCGGTTCATTTACCTTTTAAGGTTTTCTTTTAATTTCCGCGCGTGTACCAGCCAGGCCGAAAGCTCCTTAACTTCCGCGATCGGCAAATGAATAATTGAATCGGTAAATTGTCGAGAGCGGGAGCAAGTGGTTGGTATTTCACCGGGTTAAAGCGAGGGAGGAGAGAGAGAGAGAATTCGTGGTTTGGGATAGAGAACGGCGTGCACAGCGTGGAATGTCGTCGGAGGCGCGCGGGCGCGCGGACTAAATGAATGACGTTTGACGCGTTTGAAGTTTGATTTAATTAAAGGGTTGGGCGAGAGCGAGAGCAGACTTTTTATACTATTGAAGATCGTTTTATGATTTCTCGATGGAGCTGGTATAGCCGCCGTGCTTCGGACGAAAAATTACTTCCGGGAATGTTCACTTTATTAGCGCAGCGCCGTAGGTATTTGAGGATAATAGTGAAATTGATGATTTCAAGTGGAAACTTGACGCATTTTCTTTGTTACTCGATTTGTAATTTAATAATTTGAATAGTTGCCGCGGGTTGAAGCTTAAATTTTATATGGAGACGGTGCAACAAGTACTTAAAATAATCATCGATCGCCGCGTCGTAAAAATATAAAAACTTTTATTAATTAATAATGACCGAGTGGTACGTGTACAATTCAGCTTGAATTAATGCGTTTTAATTTTATATCTCGGGTATATGAAATAAAATATGTACAATCACATCATCTTAAATTTTACGATTATACTTTGCATTTTATAAGTAAGCGAGCTACTACAATATAGCCAAGGCAAAAAGTAGATCGAGATAGCGTGTCCATAAATATCGTGTTTAATGAATATACGATATCTGAAGGAATATTTACGTGTCGGTGAAATTTTTAGATTCATTTCCAGTTTCGAATAATTAATTTATTAATAATGGTTACGACCAATTTACATTTATTCATGAAACGTTATGGTCATCCATTAAAACGATCAAATGACGAATCTCAAAAATAAATATACCTACACAGCACGATATTATTATATTACTGTAGGGATCAATTTCTCAAAGGTATAATATCATATCCAATATGACCAGAATATATTAATTTCAGATTGCAATTTCTATAATCATTAAATTTATAAATCCATTATACGCCATTTAATATTGAATAAAATATGCTAGTACAATACAATGATAAAGGGTGACGAATAATTTCAGTAATTGATACACTTGTCAACGAAGTTTCACAAAAAATCTCTTACGAAAAAAAAGATGTTAAAACGCGAAATAAAATTCTACCAGAACTAAATCAAATTACGGCACGGCCGAATGCCATATTTCCTCTTCTGGCGCAAACAATCAGCATCATGCATATATACATGCAAGACGCGAAATTGTTAGAATATGTCTTCTCGCCCACGTTGCGCTCGCATATTAATGACGGCGGGAGAGTTTTGGCGCACATCCTCGACGCGAAAAAAAGGAGTGCGCGCGTTCGCGAGAAAAAAAAAGAATCCGACGTATAAAAGTATGATTCCGCGCGTGCTATTCTCGAAAAAAAACAAGGTTTTTACGAAAATACCCATAGTGCGGTGGTGCGATATTTACACGTATTTGCCGATGAATTGATATGATGCGCCGGGCGCTTTTTTTCATTCAACTATTTCGTGCCCTTTGAAATGGTGCATACGGATGCGTTTGTAGGATGAAAAATCCTTTGATTTCCTTTATGGATTTGTGAAGATTATGGAAAATTTTTTTTTCCAACGAAACAGCTTTCATATCGATGCTTTAACTGTAATCCATTACAAACACCGCTAAATTTTCATTGATTTTTACCATTTTCATTGGAAATTTGATTAGACGATTCTTTTTTGTTTTGTTTATAAAATCCTTTCAATCGTAGAAACGGACCTTTTCGTTCGCTATTGTTCTATTTCAAATAATTACTTTCCGATCAATTAGAAAACATCGAAATTATAATCACCAAATGATCGTTTTACACACGGTTACATTCAACAGATAAAACTTTTTAAATTGATTTATCCACTTATATAACACCATTCCACCAACTAATATCAAACTTATAATGAATCCCATTACCGAAGACACATCCTTTCCACTAATAAAAAGCCCCCGCGGTCGCCGGGATCCGCAATTTTTTCAGCAATAAAATTCCTAGTCACAGAGAGCGCGGCCGCCCTCTATTCGAAAAATCCGTCTCGTTAAATAGAAAATACGCTTGCGCGCTCGCGGCTTGATTTATTATTCGCGACTTTGTACTCGCTCTCGAGGCTATGTGTATGAGAATAAATTCGCACACGTGTCCACGCGCAGTTGTATACAGTCGAAATGACGGGATGATGGTTTCGCCAAATTCTTTATGCGCATTTTGCTGCGACACGATTACGATATTTTATAATGGGGATAATTACGAGCCCTTTGACGAGGGATATGCGCGAATGTCAGAGACCTTTTTTTATGCGGATCGGTTGATGTTTGCGCGGCTGAAAAGAATAACGTAATGATTTATTCGGATGAATGCGGAAAAGTGGGATGGTGTTGGAGTTTTTTTTTTTTTTTTTGATAAATTTGTTTGGAAATTTTCTGGGTATAATGCGAAATTAATGATGTGGGGAAAAGTACGTGTAATGGTAAAGATAATAATGATATATGAAATAAATATCGGTGTGAAGGTATTTGTAAAATTAACTTTTTAAGTTCAATGCAATAATAAGCAGGAAGTATTATATTTGTTGAATGTATGTTACAGCACGCAATAAATTGATTCTGCTTTATATAAATGCTCAATTATTTGAATAATTCTGTAACTGCGTATAACCAATGTTAAAATATAAAGAAAATCAAGTATTAAAAACCTGACAGTAATTTAACGAAATTGGAATGTAAATGAAATGTATTAATAATTCTAATAAAAGTGCATAATTTAGAGGAAACAAAAGTAATTTATAAAAAAATTCTGACAGTAAAAATTTTATTGACGAGATTGGTTAAAACTTTGATGTAAGAGATAATGGTTTTGTAGTTTTCCACGATTATTAAATCACAACACGCGTTTAATTTTATCAAATTATTAGCCATATCGATTAACTAATTTCTAGTGCTTAATCCATTCAATACTAATATTAACTTTATTGCAATATAGATGCTTGATTGAATGTAATGGTAGTGTAGTTGTAAATTGTTTTATTTGATTCGAATAGCTATTTCTACCAAGGTATGGTGTGGAGAATTAAAAAACAACACCATGTTAATTTTTAATGTTTCGGACACTTTTTTTGTGGCCCTCATCAGGATAATGAGGAATTAGTCAAGACTAGTTATGGGCGGAACAAACCGCTCGTCAATATAAAATAAAACTTGATGAATATTAAAATTGACATTATATTCTTTCTGTTATTCGTTCAATTCTTCATCACGTATATATGTATGACGTGAAATTATATTAGAATAAACATTAATATATTAGTATTTTTTTTATAACAGTTAATTACCTATCAGATGGTAATTATTTTCATTTGCCTTCAGAGTAATACTACATGAAAATGTTTTGAAAATTTAAATGTTTCATGTTACGATTACAATTCAAACTTTTCAATATCAAACTTATTGACATTATTCAATTACTGAATTTGGATACTTTACTGTACTAAGCGTAAGTATTTTTCAGTGCATCATATAAATTATTTGTTATTCATCAAGTTTTTGAATTTTTAACAATTAACATTATATATAATTATATTTATTCAATCCCGATCAATAATAACTCTCACACGTGTATGAGGATAAATAATATACTTTTTGAATAATTCACATGAGAGTATAAAACTCTCTTGGTATACAAATAATCGCAATAAGTACTTCCATTATACACCCAAGGACCAACGTGTATTTACTGGAAACACAAAAATTGCGCTGTATACAGTAACCACGCTTCGCGGACTGAATTCTCTCTCTCTCTCCCTCTCCTCTCTAAAAAAGTCCTTCAATTGAATTCATTAAACAAAGCCCGCAACCCCGCCGCGTTTCTTCCCTATGCACAGCCACACACCCACACATGTACACAAGAGAGGAGTCGACGCGCAACTCCGACGTACGCGTAACAACTAATCAAGCACTTATCAAGCAGACGCATCTTCCCTCCAAACTCAAGGCATGTGCGCGCGCACCCACACATCCGCGATTCTCATTTTCCATGCACACACACTCGCACGCGGCGACACATAACATTTCCGCCCGGCGACTTACAATGGGCGCCGCCGTCGTCGTCGTCGTCCCAGACGCGCCCGTGCGGCTCTTGTGTCTCGCCGAGGGGCGAGGTATATATAGGTGTACCTGGGAAAAACGTCCCAAGAGAGAGAGAGAGAGAGAGAGAGTGTGCGTCGGGGATTAACTTTTGATAAGGACTGTTCCGCGCTCTGCGTTTTGGGAGGCGCGTAGCAGCAGCCCGTATCGCTGGGGATTCGGTAGGGTTCGACGGTTGTGGGATGTTTGAGAGTAGAGCGAGGCTCCGTAATTTATGCTGTTCTCTGTGTATAGGTGCAGCGTTCAGGAGAGCGTTTACGTTGAGCTGAAGAGCGGTTTGATTTTTAGGCGATATAATTTGCCGCTGCGTGAAATGGGGGGACGATTGTTGCAATGGCACGACAATGGATTTCAATATTATGCAGACTCGTGGCAATTGCGGTACGTGTGTCGAGGGAGGTGATTTTGATTTTGTCTTGTTAGCGTTGTGTGATGTTCATTTGGGCGTCAGGGTGAATTGTGAAGAAGGTAAATTGAATTTCGATGGCTGACTAAACTCGTTCGTATCTACTTGTCTCCTTATTCTTTGATGAGATGGGGTGGTTATATTGGCAATGTTATAGGATTTTACAAGATTTTTTTAATTTTTAAGTCTAGTTACGGATTTAACATGTTTGAAGGTTTGTATAAATGTGGATATAATTCTTTTGACGATATCAAATAACGTTACAAATTATAGCTTAAGTCTTGAAAATTCAAACATTATAAATAACTTTTTTATTTATACCAGCGACTTATGATTTCAGAAAAATGTCAAGCGACTTTTGCATCACATATAATATAAAATGAGTTTTCAAAATGCTCATGTGGAAAGTACGTGGAAAAATATGAATTTTAAATAAAAAGTTAAAAACTCGCGAGCCGGAGCGAGCGAGAAGAGAAAGTAGTTTTAATGCGGGGTTCATTTGAATTATAGAACTCATTTTTAAGTAGAAACCTGCGTTTTAATGCTTCTTTCCTGGCGAAAAGATTGTTTTTACCACTTTATAACTACTTCCCACATCAGAAATTCTCGCTTTTTAACGTGGCTATTTCGCGCTATCCCTGCGGATATATATATATATTTTATCGTGTAGCTTCAAACTTTTAAAATACAAAAAGGGGACACTTATTGAAATAGAAGATGAATTTCCCAACCATTCAATCAACGCTCCATACAATCTATTAAGTGTACCAATATATCCGCACCGACGAGGCAAAGTTTGAAGCGCAAATGTACCGACAAATATACCGTAAATACACATCCGCTCATCGCATTAAAACTCCAAAGAAAAAGAAAAAGTAAATTCACCGGACAAAACCGCGTTCCATACGAAGCTAGCCAGCGAGAGAAAAGTACCAAGGCGGCGATTCATTAATCCCCGCGTTAATAGCCGTCGAAAGTCAATCCGCTTGCGCCTCGGATGATCCGCTACAACTACACTGGCCTGTGCCGTGTGCTCTCTCTCTCTTCGTCGTCGTCGAGGGCAAAAAAGGGGCGCGCACGCCGGGCGGGACGAAAAAACAAAGGGGGAAAAAACGAAAGAAAGAGAGAGGGAGGAAGAGAAAGAGTATACGCTGCTACTGCTGCTGCTGCACGGCGAGCAAAAAAAACTCGACGACGAGACGACGCTCGTGCGATTCCGCTTGGCTTCTCTCTCTCTCTCTCTTCCTCTCGTTTTCGCGACCCCGAGGGAGTAGCGCCGCCGCCGCCGCCGCCGCCGCCGTTAATAGATTGAAAGTAGTAGCAGAAAGATTTTCGCGTCGCGCTCATTTTTTTCCCGGGGTTGTGAGAGGCGGACGCGAAAATTTTTCCCGATGTGAAGGAGAGTGATTTCGCCTTGCGGGATCGACATTGAATTTTCCCCTCTCTTTCTACCCTTCGCGCGCTGCGAGGTTATATATGCGCGAGCGCTGGCAGGTTGAATAGTGGACTGCGAGGGAATGGAAAAGTTCTTCGCGCGCGCGCGGCTGGGATAGGTAGAGAGGGTGGGAGGGCTTTATATGGTGTATTTGATGAATTTTTGAGCCGGGAGGGCTTTTGTTCGGATGAAGTGCCGGATGGGGTCATTGTTTTTCGATTTCCGCGAGTGAGAGAGGAGGAATTGTTAATGGAGTGGTTTTGATTATTGGAGCGCTCTATAGACTCTGTGTGTGTGTCCTGTGGGGCTTTTCGGGAAGGAAATTGTTCGAAAAATTTGCCACGTCGAAGAGCTTTTGTAGTCGTGCGACTCCGAGTGGCTTTTAGCCAAGCCGTATATATTTCTTTCCGTTGATTGATGGGGTTTTTTGTCGTCGGTTTTCGGGTTGTTATTGTTGCGGGTTCGGTGATTATTGTTAACTGTTTGGAAGGGCTCGTTGAATATTAACGTGGAATTATAATGAAGTATCGTATCGACTTCCGTGGTTAACACGTTGAAGAAAAAAAATCCCGAAAATTATGTAGAAATAGAAAATAGTGTTGCACAAAACTAAAATATTGTAAACCTGTTTGCAAACAACTTACCAAAATAAATATTTCTTATTGCAAAGTTGATACTGTATACGTATAGGTTGTTATTTGCAGAATATCTTTTCCCTGGAAAATATTATTGTTTTCAATACACAGAACACTTGAAAGGTATAGTATATAAATTTTGTAACGTTGCGAAGCATAATTGAAGAAGCTTATATACGGAAACTAATTATAGTGCATCGATTTCTCATGTGTAAGATAAATGTCTAAAATTTCAATGCAGCTTATATTCGAATTTCAAACTTTTCTATATTTTACTATACTTTATAAAGAAATATAATATTCTTATCAAACATATAATATATCAAAAATGCAAAAAGTAATAAAGTTCGTATAAATAATATTCACAGGCTTTTTAAAAAATATCTTTTATCGGGAACGGCCATAATCTCACTAATAGAAAATGTCTTATAGATTATTTTCGCAGCTATATGCGAAGACCCATTTATCATTCCTCGTACTCGAGAAATGCTATATTTTATGGTTCGAAGTAAATAGGATTTGCCGCAGTATATACCGAATCAAGAAGTAGTCTATCGAAATTGACTGGAGGTAAAAATTTAGTTTACGTTGGCAATAACGACAAATTCAAATAACATATAAGTTTATTTCGCAGTTTATTCGATCATAGGAGTATTATAAAAAACTGTATTACAAAAAGTAAGAAAAACATAGTTACGTTAGAAGCCATTCGGAAGTCATTAGCGGCTCGCATTTATCCATGTCACAATCGTTGCTCTATTTAGGCATCAAATGACAAATAAATACACATCAGACTACTTTAAATGATTTCCATTCCCAATTACAATGTCCATCAAACTTCCCATTAAAGCCGTACAATATATTTAACATTTCACTTCCTATGCCGGTGAAAAAAAAGACCTTCCCACGCCTATTTTTACCTCCCGAAGCCGTCAATCTCGGGGAAAAAATCAAAACCCCACCCTCCAAAGTTCACACGCCAACCGTCATTCGCTCAAATTCCCCGCGGCGGCGGCAGCGAGGAGAAAAGAAATCGCTTTCTCTGTGTGTATATACGTGACGAAATTCAACGGTCTTACAAATTCCGTCCTTTATCTACTATCAGCGCACCAATACTCGCACACACAGCCTGAGCCTGTAATAGAATTCTCGATTCGAAGGCGCGCGGGTATATACAAGGGACGATACGGGGGCGCGCACGCGATCGAGATAACACGACGCGGGGGTGGGCGACGAATAAATTACAAAATCATTAAGGCGGCGCGTAAATGGCGAGGCGCGCGCGCGCGCGCGCTTCGGAACGCGCGAGTTTTTACTTTTACGATTCGAATGAGGAGGGGGTGGCAGAAGCGACTGTGTTTAGGGGCTGTTTTATGGGGGGTTAGCGCGAGAAGCGATGATACTAATGCTCGCCTTATTTCGGCCTGTTAATTGTCCTTAATGGCGTGCTATGTATTACGGATGTGAGTTATTAGTTTTTATCGATGTTTCGGGATTGATTTATTTTGATGTATTGTGTTGAGTTTCTTTGATAAATGAGTGATAGTTGGCTACCGGCGTTTACGAGTTTGTTAACTAAAAATAGAATCAAACAAGGTGTATCAATCAAACCCTTTCTTTAGTTTGGTTCACTGAGAGAAGAATATTGTTACTGTTGACATATTTATCTACTTGAAATACAATTATTTGACATGTTTAAGGATAAAATATGATATTGTAATAGTTATAATATCTATATTTACTTATGGGCATATTAGTATTTGAAAGCAGCTGATGGTAGAAATTCTTAATTTTAAAGAACCGACGAATAACAATGTTTACTCGAAACGTTAAGCAAGTGGATCTATGCCCTTTTTCGATAAATTTTTTTTACACCTCAATGTGTCGCTTGCGTAATTCCCCATAATATACTATATATGTATTTTGCCGCTGCTTAAGCATTAGACGAAGATGCATCAAAGACGAGAGAATTCTCGGCAGTTCTCTCGCGGTGAGTATACAAAAACATAAATCAAGCGGCTCAATTTATTCGCGCGGAGCTTCCTCCGACAAGCGCGCTAACTTCCCTTTCGCATATTGCGTTAACAAAATACTTTACATAACAATCGACTCGAGCTCAAACATTAATCTTGCAATTCTCCCTCCCTCTCTCTCAAAATTACCTGCGCCTCTGGCCTCGTCGCGTGGAAATTCTCTCTCTCTCTCATCTACTAGCGCTGAAAATTCCAGGCGCGTGCCTCACGTCGCGCAATTGATTTCACGTACGTGCAGCAGGAAAAATTTTTCCTCCGCGCGCGCGCGCAAAAAAGAAAAATTATTTACACGTTCGTTATGTTTCTTGGTAAAGCCTGCTGCGCGGCAAAGGGAGCGAGGCAGAAAGAGAGTGAGGGCATTGCGCATTACGAGAGCGCATGTAAAATAAAGTAGGCGTATCGAGCTTTTATGCAAAAGCAGCGAGTGCGCGAGTACAAACGTACAAAGTGCTTTCGGGAACGTATAAGCGGTATCTGCAAATCAGTTCTCCTTTTTGCAATTGTTTCCCGGAACCCGGTCGCGGGGAGGGGAAAATGGAAAGGGCTTGGTTATGTTAGTAGTTATTTTTCTTTTTTTTCGTTCTCTAAAGCGTTTGGTTTGGAATTTTAGATGAACGTTGGTGAACCTTGTATATACAGACAGTTTTCGATTGTAGGATTCGAAGTCATTTTGATTTATTTGTGTGTTATAAATCAAAAAATGAGCGAGAAAGTTGAAGTAGAAAAGTATTGAAGGTTTTGCCCGTAGACTGCGAGGAATAAAAAAATTGGTCATTCTATAACCAAGTCGTTGGTTCCTAACCCACAACAACCAAGAATTTCGCTATAATATAGCTCAATCATGTATCATATATGAGTGATTCTCAGCAAAAGTGCGCAGATTCTGCCCGATAACCCTCTTGGATATTTTATTAGATTCTATAATGTAAAATCTTCAATTTTTTACAAGAATAAAACCCAAATTACTAGAATATCATATAGTGAAATTAAAAATTGACAGATGTCCATTATTATTCAACGAAAGTTTTGCTGATAATCACCCATGTCTCAATAATATATCTCTTGGTTGTACTAACTTTCTTGTCAATTCTGCATAAAATTATGACATTACCGCGCACCAGTCCGAATTAGACATTGATTACCAGTTTTTTAATGCACTTTAATGACTTTCATTCTGTATAATCAATGGAATAATCGTTATAAATATCTATACAATACTCTGTATTGAATAATTTTTCACTTAAATTCAAAATATTAACAACATGAAAAAGCTACGCGCATTCTATGTAACGTTTTATTAAAAATAAATTTTTTTAAATCCCGGTATTTTACGTTACCCATACTATCTACTCCTATCGTATTTTCTTTATAGATTAACTTTAATACCTTTCATTTAACAAACGCATAGGGCTCAATGTCAAATCGAATATTAAAACACGATTTTTCCCATTTTTTCGCGCCTGTTTCGTTCAACGAATAAAAAAAAAAACCGAAAAAATAAAAAAATTAAATCGCGTCGCTCATCGGCAAACAAAACGCGCGGCGAGCAATTGGCCCGGGCACGAGCGCCGCCGTTTTCACCCGCGCGCTAATTGCGCCGTCAAAAACGCGAAAAAGAATTACTATACTATATATATAAGCGCGTGGGCGAGACGAGCGCCGGCGGCCGGGGAGAGAAATTTTAATCTAAATCAGTTAAGTCTCGGGCGAGCGAACTGCTTGTTTCCCGGTAAACATAAAAAAAAGGAGAGAGAGAGAGCGGGGAGAGGAAGAGGGAAACGCGCGCGAGCGCTGAGTAATAAACGCTCTCTCGCCCAACGACTTTTCCCCATTTTCCCTCTCTCTCCCTCTCTCTCTCTCCTTTCGACTTCGCGCGACGGGGAAAATTTAGTGCGAAGAGAGAGAGGCTTTGTTGTTAATTTAGCGTTTGACGATATTGCCGGTTAGTTTTCGATTTGCTAAGTGGGAGCTCAGTTGAGCGCGAGGACAGGTTATGGTTTTATTGGAGGTAATTGGGATGTGATGTTAAAAGTAGTAAAAGGCTGGCTTGTAATTAGTTTGCAGATGAGAAAGTGAATATAAATTTAAATGAAACGGTGGTGTAATTAGAGAAACAGGGTATTGGGCGCATTTATGTATAGAATGTATAAGATCTTAGTTTCTGATCTGTTAAGAATATTCAAATCGGTATAATTTATACGAAAAAAATTAATTTACGTAAAAAATATGTCACTCCCTAATTTTAAGATGAAGTTAGCTTTAAAAGAGTAGTTGAAACTGGTGATTTCTATCACTTTGCAAAAGTAGTTACTTCAACTTCAAATTCTCTATAAATGAAAGAAAATTAAAAAAAAAAGAAGTTCTCTAAATCCTCATTATATATGCATAAATACTCTTGAAAATTAAAAGCGAAATTCTAAAACGAAAAAGATCGTATTACGCTAATTTAAACATACTTGATCTTTCTAAATTTTACATACTCTCCTCCGAGAAGAGTAGCTCTCTCAGCCTACGCTCCCTCGAGCAGTTAATTGACTCTAAACGTTGTAATTACACTAAATTAATTGAGGTGAAAATCCCAGATTAAAAGAGTGAAACTACTACCACATTAAGATCCTTAACCGGAGGGAGAAGGGGGCGCAGGAGTGAATTCCCGTTTCGAATTTGAGAAGTACCATTTCGGCCTCTCTCTCTACGCCTCGGGGGGTAAGATTTACTTTAAGAATTTAGAAGACATTACAGTTTACTCCGTCGCCTGAATTATTTCCCGTTTACTCGCGGCTCTTCAGTTAAGTTAAACACTGTCATTCAAATTGAGGAACAGGTTTAACGATTAAAACAAACTGGAACCATATCGAAATTCTTTATAGAAAGTCTATGGAAAACTTTCAAAATTCTTAACGATTTAATTTTTTAAAAATTTCGAATCACGCCAAACCTTATAAAGCTTCGCAGTATTTTACGTTTTATATATGAAGCCATAAAAGTATGAAGGTAAGAAATGAGATATGGCTTTATTACTCAAAGCAAATACAATCTTATCTCGGTGCATATTAGCAGTGAATAACGTGGTACATAACCTCAAACGCACGTTTCAACTTCACTTTATATTCAAGTGAATTATCGCTATCCCCTACATATCGGGCCTCTCCTTCAAAAAGCTCAATTTCTCTCCAAAAAGCCGCAATTTTCCTCTCCCCTGAGCTTCAAAAAAATATTAAAACCCCCCCGTCCTCTTCTACGCTCTCACTCTCCGCAAAGAAAAAGAAGAGAGAGCGGCGAACTCGGCAGCCTACCGCTCCAACACCCCATCGAGGGGCGCAGGTGCATGCACACGTATATATATATATACTTACACAGCAGCACGCGCAAGTACATACACGCGCGTTCACACAACGCCGCCCTCTCAGCTCCGGCGCCGCGACGCCGTCGGCGGCGGCACAGAGCGACGACTGTTATTGATTTTCCAAATGCCCGCTCGTTACGCGACTTATGGGGTTTCCTCTCGCTCCCTCGGACCCTATGTACTCTCCCCTCTCCCCTCCTACTCCTACCTCCCTACTACTACTACGACTACTACTAGTGCACCCTCGGCTGCATTTCGGCGGGGGTAGTAGCGGCGCGCCCGATTACGAGCCGCCGCCAAGGTGCGAACAAGCTCCGCTGCTGCGCGGCGGGCCGGCCAATATCACGCCGGCGGGAGAGCGGGAGGACACTTGCGGCGCGCGCTTGCGAGTATTATACAGTTAGACGCGTGCCGGTCGATCGTTGAGTAGGTTGTTACCGACCGAGCTGAGGTGCAGTGCTGTAAGCGGGTTTTGAGAGAGAGTCAGATGAGAGAAGGGGTCGAGAGGAAGGAAGGAAGGAAGGGCGCGGCGGTGTTCTTAGGGCGAGAGATGAGGGTGCGCGGAGGAGAGGGATGGACGATGTGTAAGGAGATTGGAGAGACTGAGGTTGGACCTTTTTTATCGGGTGGATAGTAGTGGCTCGATTGGGATCGTTAGGGTGCGCGGGTCTATTCCACTGTGATTTGAGAGAAATAGAGACGGTGCAGCTGGGGAAATGGTGTAAGGGGGGCCGAGTAGCTGTTACATGGGAGTCTGTATTTTGGGAATGAGAGGGTTCTTGTGAATTTGTGATATCATTTTTATGAGGTTGGGGTCTGCTTTACCAACATTATTAAAAGTTGTCGTTTAGATTTAGAAAAGATCGATTACGTTTTATTACGGATTACTGAAGCTTTTAAGACTATTCTTTCCGGATGTTTTATATGAACAAGTAAAATATTGATGTGACTCATAAGATGTTCATGAAAATGTTTATGATGGTTTTATTAATATGTGTTTTTGACAATTTTTGAAAATGTTAACATGATCAAAACTACAATTTTACAACACATTCAGCTGTTGCATATTTTAGGTAGCAAATTAACGGTCTAGTTTTTTTTCAGTCTAATAACTACAACTTTTTTAATTTTATAAAAACTTTGCGATAAATTCTGGGAAACGGATGGTAAAATACAATAATTTATGGATAAAAGATAATTAGTGACATAGTTTAACATCCAGTTAGTTGAGAACTGAAATTTTTTTCAAAAATGTCTTTCAAATTACTCAAAATTATATAGACTGAACTAATAATGATAAAATCGAGTCATCGATTAGACAACGATCTGTTTAAATTACTGCACGAACTACAACGATTCCTGTGTATAATCAATATCATTCAATAATATCATGTGTTTTTTTTTTTTGTTATCCAATTCCTCCATTAATAGAAAACTACACAAGAAAATAACGCTGATGCGCGATTTAAAATCAATACACCTTTCTCATAAATATGTTTACTGCAAATCCGAGTGATGACATTTACACCCTGTATAAAAATCTCGCAGTTTTTCCCCTCTCGAAGAATTGAAATTTTTACGTAATACGTCGCGCGGGTTAACGAACTTTCGCGTAGTAAAACTGTTTTGAGTCGTTAATCAGAAAGTAACGCCTCGCGCGCTCGCCCGTGCGTTCGAACATTACCGGAGCGGTGAGAGAGAGAGAGAGAGAGAGAGAGAGAGAGGTGGGGATCGCGAGGCGAGAAGGGAAAACGTTGGTTTACTTTATAGGATATGCAAATGAAGTCACCGTTAAATACGAAGTTATTCGCACCCCCGCTCCCCCAACTCGCGCGGGGGATTTGAATATTCCGATAATTTCAAAACTCAAAATATTTGAATATTTAACGTTTTATAATGTTTTGGGATTTTTCTATACCTCGCGCTTCAAAGGAGGTATATATGTATGTATTTGTTGTGTGAAGTATTTGTTTTGCCAGAATTTGATTCCCTCAAATATTTCCATCGAATTTTCGAACTATGCCTGCCAAAACATTCGAGGGGTTCGAAAGTTTGATGGATTTACGGTGCTGTAATTTCCGTTATTTTTTTTGTTTGAAGTTTGATTGATTGTTTTAAATTTTGTTCATGCGAGATTATTAATGTGAAGTATTTGTAAACTGTAACTCGTAAGAGTTAAAACGGTAAGTTTATTTTTAAACGTTTTAAAACGACGTACCGTTTGATCGCGTTTGGTTAATATTATAATGATACTAATATGCGGATTATATATATATTTTTTGTTAACTTTTAAGTAAGTAACATAAAAATTATGAAGTCTCTATTCTTATTTATGACAAGACAGAATAGTTAATCAAAGACATTCAACTGTCATTCAGAGTAAAGGAAGACCTACAGAAACGGTATCCAATATGCGGAAGTAGATAAGGAGTGGGTATAGTCAGACTGATTTGATTCTTAAATTGCGGTCTCATGAATTCTTAGTCAATCAAGTCATCGTTATTTAACAACACGTATTCTTTATCCTTTTATTTGTTCTTAAAAAAATGATTGAATTAAAAAACAATTAAACAACATTAACAGGTTCATCACTGACAATGTATCAGCTTTTTCTACCCTCAGGTCCTATTAAAAAAACGTTAAATTTTTTATATTTTTCAAATTGTACATGCAAAATTAATTAAAACTTTTCGGATTCGGACCCTTTGAATATTATAATTGACGCTAGCATCATATAGAGTAATAAAGTCACGGTACAAGATGATTTTATTAACTTTTAAAACAGCGCGAAACCATAAATTGTGGTGACTCGTGTCGTACACCAGCGGAAAGAAATTCACGAGTCCCTTTTGACTCATGCTGTAATGAACCTGTTAAATAGAATCCACCATCTGTTTTTCTATTCATCAAACATCCCCTCAACAATTCTCTCTTCAATCGCCAATCGAAGCGCCAAACTCCGAATTCGAATTACAATATTAACTCATTA
>JAPYZO010017632.1:0-12454 GCA_030522905.1 Torymus flavipes | reverse complement strand
GTCAAAAACGAAACTAATAATAAAAGAACAAAAATAAACCGTACGTAAAAAAAAAAGAAGATAAACACGACGAGAGAACGCGAGAGAGAAATGCGTGCATGATGGTTGAGAGTGCGAAAGAGAGAGAGAGAGAGAGAGAGAGAGAGAGAGAGAGAGAGAGAGAGAGAGAGAGAGCCATGCATGGGGATTTTTTAGATGAAAAAAAACGTTAGTGTATTCGATTTTGTATTACACTTTTTTACGGTTTTTGTATTTTGTGCCGCGGGCTGCGACGCTCGACGCGCATTTCAACTGCATAAAAGGGAATGCGCGTCGCGCGCGCGTCTCGCGTATGAGTAGCACGTATTCGTAGAGATGTGTAAACATGTTACTTTACTTACACCGTGAACGGTGATCGTTATATGTACACACGTATTACATACATACAAGTTCATTAGCACCTTTTCATATCTCTTCGAGCACCCTTATACACAAATAAAAGGAAAAGTGTATACAGACGCGCAGTGGGGGAATCGATTTCGTTGGCTTTTTCGGTGTGGCTGGGAATGAAGGAGTTTTATTTTCGCTGTTTTTTATTATTTTGTATTATGAGTATCATGTAAAATAATGCAATCCAATCACTTGAAAACTCAAAATTTTTGTACTCTGTGCAAAGTGTCTTTAATATAATAGTATAGCAAATATTTAGTTTCGGAATATTTTCGTGCTCTTATATATTTTTTTTCAGCAGGTTTGACACACCATATTAAATTAAGTTTTCTTAGATCTTGTATGTTTTAAATATACTAATTATCAAATTTTCATTGTAATTTTTTCGTTAAATCATTATTAAACTGATACAACAGCTAAAAAAGAACTAATCAATCATCCCAGGAAATTCAAGAGGCGTATAGAACGAGATATTTTCGCGTTATAATGTCATTACTGTTATACCTACTTGAGAGCTAGAGCTTTACTTGTCGAATTGTTTAAATGAATAGTACAATACTTCTAAAAAATAATTCCTTTTATTGTATACTAGCTGTGTACGAGTATCTCATCAATTTCTTCACTGATGGAGTATACTCGTACCGATCGAAAGGAGAAATTGTATTTTGAATAATCGATTATACTTGTTGAAGATTAAAAATTTTTAAATATAATATTATGATACGCGATTGGTACGCGTTCAATTCAGTGCCAGCTACTTGCGCGCAATTGAGAAAAAGTGTGTAAACGCGTGCGAGAACAACGAGCGCATGATGAACGGAGTGATTTGCCATATTTTTGTCGAACCCTCGATACCGCAGAATTTATCGGAATTGCCATATTACATGTGTAACCAACTTACCAGAGCACACGATCCACGACGTATATACATTATATACATATATAGCATTTATGCAAAGTTGTTCTTCGTTTCGATGACGTTGAAATGATATCCTAATTCGTTTGGCATACTTTTTGTAGATTGTGCGAAAGAATGTTAAAAAAAGACCTTGACGAGGAAATATATTTAT
Organism: Torymus flavipes; assembly: GCA_030522905.1. Classification (NCBI taxonomy): domain Eukaryota; kingdom Metazoa; phylum Arthropoda; class Insecta; order Hymenoptera; family Torymidae; genus Torymus; species Torymus flavipes. The sequence goes on along the minus strand of JAPYZO010017632.1, from coordinate 10,955 downwards.
TGCGCCGGGACTGGACTCCCGTTGGACGTCTCCAAATGAGCCGTTATTATTATTATAAAGATGAATAATACAAATATATATTGTAATCTAGACGCGACACGAGAGGAAAATTCGACGTTTTTTCGATCATGTAAATACATAATACGAGATATTGTTTAACTGCCACGGTGACGTTTGACTTACGCGCGGAAGGAGATGGGGACGAAAATTGTATTCTGATTTAGCGAGCGTCGAGACTCGGTTTTTGTACATCGGACTGCGAGTATAGTTTCGTATTTATTAATATTTCTCATAAATTTATCTTCAAGTGTAAAAAACTTAATGAAACTCAATTATGGAATACATTATTCACTTTTAGTTTCATTAATTTTTTTACGTTGAAGCTCCAAAATAATAGCACAAAAAATTTTCACCTCAACCAATAGAACATTAATTATTGCGCTCTGTATTTCTTGGATAATAAATGTAATTCTACTTGCGCTCCCATCGCAACGTATGATTCAACATGTACAAAATTCTTACTTATATTTACGCGCATCGGAAGTTATATTCTCCATGATAATTCATTTAACGATACGTGGACAGCAAACAGTACAAAAAAAATCTATTTTCTCATCTTCAGGTCCGTCGTGATGATTCTTATATAAGTAAATAAACCACAGACACCAACTCATCAGCCAGTATATACCCAATACAGACATCACAGAGCGCGTTATATATACCATGTAAACCTATAGGGGAGAGAATGAAAAGCCGCGCGACTGCGATACTTGTGATGAGGAGAGTACGTGATAATGGTGATAATCCTAAGCTGCTTTAGGTTGTGCGACGAGCTGTATATGGTGAAACGTTGGGAGAAAGAGAAAACGCGCCCGTGTGTACAATTACGTGTGATGACGATCGATGCGAACAAAGCCGCGCGAGGATTGTATAAATATAAAGCGAGCGTGCGCGAATGGGAGTATAATAGCTAGCGCAAAACGAAACGAGATGAGACGAGAGCGCGGAAGACGATGATAATAATTATTGACGCAAGATATAACATACGTGTATAAAATAAAAATATAAATAAAACGTACGTTATCTATAGCAGGAGCGTGCGAAGCTCCGACTGATCGTATGCGTGCGTGCGAACGCAGAGAAATTTTCTCGCGTTGTAGGTATGTATGCGTGTGTGTGAAAGAGAAGAGCTTCGCGCGTTACCGATATCGACGGGAAAACTCACGACCGCAAAAGGGTTTTCCAATTTATATAGGGTGCAAGTGTTGCAGAGTCTCGACGATAGAGAGAGAAAGAGAGAGAAAGATTTTAATCCGCAAAATACATTATATTATAAATGTCTAAAAGAATCTTGTATCACTGTAATTAAAGAAAAAAAAAGAAAAAAAGAGATATATATATATATATATATATTAATTCATTTTACTTTGGTTCTTTGCGTTTAAAAGTAGCAAACAAGATTTATTCAACAGCCTTACAAGTTGAGTGTGCAGCTCTAATCAAGTTATTAAATACTACTTTTGTTTTTTTCTTTTTTTATGAGTTTTTTACTTAAGATAAGTATTTACGACACTATTTAAAGCTATACTAATGCGGAGCAGGCTTGTGTCCATCCACATAGAAGTTTCGAGTTATTGATGGTAATGCGAGTTCAATGCCTTCCATCTCTTTAGTTAAAATAATTTGACAACCTATAACCAATGTTACTTTTGTTATTTTAGACATTCGTATAAAAATGTAAATAAGAGAATATAGAATCATTACCCAATCTCGAGTTCTCTTTTAAACATGGAGCCAAGTCCAGTAGATCATCTTCCTTCTCCTCAGGCTCTGGCAATTTATCCAGATAATCGTAATGTACATAAACATGACACGTTGTGCATGCCAGAGAAGCTTCGCAAGCTCCCTCCATTTCAATATTATGCCTGTGCGCTAGGTAAAGTACATTGTCGCCAATTTTGCCTCTCACTGGTATCTTCTTGCCATCTTTATCGATATACGTTATATTTACACTGAAACAACATACACAAGCTTGTATGACAAAAATAAACTTTGATATATACAATGCCGTAACAACAGAAGGCAAAGTTACCTACACTTCTTCCTCGGACTTTGGATCCTGGAACTCGTATTCCCCATGGAGAAATCCTGCAACAAAATCACCCAAATAAGTCGCAAGATGACCACCATATACTCTAACCAAGCAGCGACACTTACCGGACGATACATGCAGCCTTGCCACAGGATATATCCTCGTTATGATCTTCTCCGTGATCGTCGCTTCGGCGACACATCTTCTCGCCAACCTGGTCAAGGGTCGCAGCATGAACGTCATCTCCTTGGCAGCATGCTCCTCTTTCACTACACGCCGATGTCGATCTACAATACAGACTACAGAGATCAGTAGAAAAAACTATACTTGTCTATCGCACACTAACACTACCAACATTACCGGCTCCCGCATTCTATGTGTATATAGGTATAATCACATGGCGAGGAGCGCGCGACCGAGCGATTATTTACGTTACCGCGCAGGCGCACCGGACGCGCGCAAAAAAACGCTGAGAGATCAGCCCAGTAGTAAGAGGCAGTTTGCGTCTCTGTGTACTGTGTAGGTTAAAACGCCGCCGAACTCGTGCTTGTGTGTGCAGCTCTGGCTCTGCTCTCTCTATCCGCTCACTGCTCAGTGGTCGTGTGTGTCGTGGTCCCGACGAGAGACGGGGTATGCGCGGAGGAGCCGGTGACGCTACTCGGATCCTGTGCCTCCGCTGAGGACTGCGGTTATATACTTGGCTGCTGTTCTTCTTCTCTCTCTTCTACAATCTTCACAAGTACACACCTAGGTGTAATCTGTCTACCTATCCGTCTGTCTTCTACTACACTAATACTACCTCACAAGTGGTGTGTGCGCGCGCGCGGCAGGCAGCAGCTATTCGCCCCCATCGTCGCCTTGCTGCTCCGGGTCGCCGTCATCACCATTACGTACACCTATTGTAGCAAGGTAAGCATAACCGCATTCCGGAGCACGCGCCTCGAGGACTAGGTATGTTTGGCGACGGGCTCTTTCGCGGTCCGCTGCCGCTCCGCGCGAAATCGATCCGGCGTTTTTCGCGCTGCGCTCTCTGTACATGCATATGTGCATACCTACTTGTACATGTGTAGGCAGGCGCAGGCATTGCACTGTGCCTTCGCATATACACGCACGCGGGCGGCTTGTTGTTAACGGCGCTGTGAATAATGCATACCTGCAGCGGCGGAGTGTAGTGTCTCGCATTACTTATACCTACGCATTCGATACCTACACTGTGTTGTACGTACATACATACATACATACATGTGCGTGCAACCACTATAAGTGTAAGTACTGTTTTCGCGCGCGCGCTCGGTTGCTCAGTCGGTCCGTCGCCCGCGTTGCGCAAAAAGTGCATTGTATTGTGCGCGTGAGTAGCTATAAGCGGCGGTGCCGTTGCCCAATCGCTTATTGGGTACCTATCGGGTTTTTGTCGTGTGTGGGCCGTATATACTTATATCCGAGCGAGAAAGTTTGTTTATGTTGGTGGGTTAATTTATTCGTCGTTTTTATGTGACGCTCAAGTCCCGCCGGAGTTCGCTGAGTTGTTTATTAATGTTAGAAAGCGGACAAGTGAGTGCAGGATTTGGTTTCATTTTGGAGCAGTTGTACTTAGATAATATATGTTTATTGATACAGAGCTGGTACATGTAGAGTTTAATAGTTTAATCTTTGAATGTTGCTTTTCAGATTTAAAGATGGTTGTTCTAAGTAACTTTCTGGCTCCCCAAGAGGGTATTCGCCACGAGGAGCAACAGACAACTTTGTACGTCAATGAGAGGGAAATTGGCAAAGGAACGTTATACATCACAGAAAGGTTTGCTTATACATTCTTGTAGGATTTATTTGTGGTTACTCTTATAGATTTGTTTTAGATGCTTTACAGGTATTTACTTTAGTTTGCACAGTTAGCTAAGAAGTCATCTTAGTATATTTGGCTAGTAGAATCCAATCTGTATGAAATCTCAAATCAGAATCATCAAACATAATCATGTAATCATAGTAGTTTGTACATTTCACAGAAGTAATCAGAATTAAATACAAGCGATAGCTTTTCAAAATGTACAATGCTTATAATATTAGTTATTAAAAAATTTGTAAAATATCAACAGCGTGCTTTCATGGGTCAACAACGACACTCGACAGGGATTTTCTTTGGAATATCCTCATATAACCTTACACGCTATCTCTCGAGACGAGCAAGTTCATCCGAGACAGTGTCTATATATAATGGTTGATGCCAAAGTAGACTTCCCAGGTAGATTATCAATTGAATTTAGAACTTTTCAATATGTTCCATGTAGTAACTCTCATTGAACATGCTAGAGAAACATAATAATTTCATGAAAAGTTGCTGACATGATACAAAAAATTAAATTAACGTTGTATTTTACAGATACTCCAACGTTAGAAGAAAATAACACCGAAAATAATGAAAGTAACGACACGAATAACGCGAATGAAAATAACGATGATGATGAGGACGATGATGATTCGGATGCTCCAATAACGGAAATGAGGTTTGCACCCGACAATGTAAACAACTTAGATGCTATGTTCCAAGCGATGAACGCGTGCCAAGCACTTCATCCCGACCCTCAAGACAGCTTTTCAGATGGTAAATAATATAAAAAATAATATCACTTTACATTTTATTCTATTCTATATGAAATTTATTTAAAATAAAATATTTGCGTTAATTTAGCCGAAGAAGACGTTTACGAAGATGCTGAAGAAGATGACTTTGAGTATTATGAAGCTGGTGCAGGAGATGCTCCTTACATTATTCCTGCAGGTAACTAAAATTCTATCTTTTAACTTTTTGAGAACCAGGATTTTTTCTTAGGATTTTTTTTTATATAAAATTCATGTATATGAGCAAATTCCAGAAACTTTTAAAATTTCATGTAACTCAAAAATTTTAGATTTAAAAGGTATAACTCAAATTATACTCAACAACTATATATAACTTAAGTTCTTTACGGAGCACATGACTGAACCAAAAAAGAACAGTATATTACGCACCTAGGGAGGAAAAAACTTCCTCCCTACAGTCCACAGCTGGTGTAAATTGACACCCGAGCCGAAGGCTCAATTTACACGAGCTGTGGGCTAGCTGATTTTATTCCCGTAGATTGTATACTATTTTTCCTCACATCGGAGCCGAAAATGTCATATTTTCGTTTCGGAGCCGGACGAGAATGAGGCACTTTCGGCGCGGTGTGAGGAAAAATGTTTATTTTTCAACAGAGTAATAAAAAAAGCGTCTAATTTAATGGTAGAGGAAGACTTATATACGAAAAATTACAAAAAGAGCGAAAATCGTGGACATTTTGAGTTTTTTTCGATTTAGAAAAAAAAGGTCACTTCATTCTAAAATATTTAAGAGCTTTTTCTTTATAACAAAAGCTTCAATTTAAGCCCTGGTAGATCGATGTGCCATAAAAAAACCCAGATTCAAGATATTTAAACTTTTTACTTCATGAGTATTGGAAAATAATAACTCATATAGTTGGGCTATTTTTCATGGCACATCAATCCACCAGGGCTTAAATTGAAGCTTTTGTTATATAGAAAAAGCTCTTAAATATTTTAGAATGAAGTGACCTTCTTTTTCTAAATCGAAAAAAACCCAAAATGTCCACGATTTTCGCACTTTTTGTAATTTTTTCGTAAAAAAGTCTTTCTCTACCATTAAATTGGACGCTTTTTTATTACTCTGTTAAAAAATACACATTTTCTTTTTTGGTTCAGTCATGTGCTTCGTAAAGAACTTGAGTTATAACCTTTTAAATCTAAAATTTTATAAAATTTTAAAATTTTTCTGAAATTTGCTCATATATGAAAATAATATCTTCTGAAAGGGGCCACGCCGGTACTCCAAAAGTTAAATATAATATTAACAACGATTTATTGTTATTTACAGAAACAGTTGGAGCAAGTCACAATAACATTGAAGCAGAAGAGGCTATGGATGTTGAAGCAGGACAGTTCGAAGATGCTGAAGAAGATCCTTAAAGGATGAAAAAAATACGCTGTGTTGCAGCTTGTATTCTCCTGCATTTAGTTACAATAATCTATTCTGTGTTATTCATTTCACGCATACTCTCGTAGATGAAACACTAATCATTATCGTATGCACAGAAAAGATGTAACAAATCTCTCAAATCACTGAACTTTATTTATATTCATTTTGTACATGGTGGTTTCATAGATAAAAAATAATTAACTAAATGTCAAAACAATTCGTTTATTTATTAAAAAACATACGTTTTTTCTATAAAAAACTCTCAGTAGTTTTCGCCATAATCCATTTAAAAAAAGAAATGTTTTCGCCAAAAAACGAAAGAAAACATTATTTCTTCGACAAAAACACAATATTCTTAAGAGAATAATTTAAATTGCGGTAACAATTTTTCGATAATTATTTACGTTGCCGTCGTGGCAATATCACAAAGTGAATTAGTGACTTAAGCTTTTTTATCTAATTTTATAAATGATCAATGATGTATTTATATGCAGCGCAATGACAAATAATGATTTTTAATAGACACAATTCAAGAAACTTATTAATAAAAATAATCACTAAATATCCTACACGTTCTATCAATGACTCGATGTGTAAAACACCTGCAAGGTCTATAGCCATTACAGAAATTAATTTTTTTCAATTTCGTGAATCAATCGTAATATAAATAATCAAATAACTAAATAAATCAAGTTACAACAAACGCGTGTGTAAAAAGCTTATAAACGACGAAAATCGTCAATCGATCTAATACGATGAACACTAAAAAGACGACGTCTCTATGTAAAATTGAAAAGAATTACTTTTTGTCTCATAGCCTTGCAATAAAAAAAAAAAAAAAAAAAAAAAGTAGCGATGACACAGCCCGTCCATCCACATCCATCATCCTCTCTTTCCTCCGCCTTTACCTTATCTTCTTGGGTCCGAATATGAGGTCGGCGTCTGGTGCGCCTTTTGGATGATTGTACTTTTGCCGCCTCTCGCGGTTCAGATTTACCGTGACGGGCCTCGTGCTCTGGTTTATCGCCTCCTGGTAGTCTTCTTCTTCTTGTCGCTCGGTAATGTTCAGGGTGAGTCGCTTAACGCGCTCTTTTTCCTCTTTCTGCTCCTGCTCGCGATTACGCAGATTCATGGCAAGCTCGGAGGTGACTGGGACAGCCAGATTCTTGTATTGTTGCTTATTGCCCTTGCGTACCATGAGGACAAAGTCGACGGTCGAGTTGTCCGATGGACCTTCCTGAAGCTGCTCGTACGTTTTCTTTGTGCTCTTGACGTGAAGGGGTACAGAGATATCCACTTGTTGCGGTTTCACGGCGTCTCGCATCCTGTCCTGAATGTTGTCCGAAACCATCTTGTCGAGGGCGGACAAGAAATCGTCGTCTTCGGGACAGTGGACTCTCTTGGGAGCGGCGGGTAGGGCAGCGACTAGTTCGGAGTTGTCCATGTGCACGCCGTCGGTGCAGCCCTCGGATAGGCTCTGATCGCCCTGAGTATTGTCCTGTGTGCCTTGATGCTCGTCGCGTTCGTGACCCTCGGTTGTCCACTCCTCCTCTGATTGTAACTCTGAAAGGTCTTCAGATTCCTCGAAGTGCAGCTCCGCGACTACTTTGACTTCCATGATCTCGGTCGGCGTCTCCTCCTCCTCTAGAATTGTGTTCATGTCGTTGCCCTCTTCCGCAACAGGTTGTTGCTGTTCCGTTTCTAAATTGGGATACAAAGTGTTGCGCAGCTCCTCGACAGCGTTTTGAGCATCCTTCAGACTCTCGAATAGCTGCATCTTCGGCCGCAACATGGCTAAAGTGTCGCGGAACATATAGTCGATACCTACGGGAAACACGTTATCCGTTGTCCATACCGGATCCGTTCGTTTAAACCAGTAGTAGTGTTGGAAGAATATGAGAAAGTAGTCTAGTTTCTTTTTACTGGAACCTCCACTGAAGTATTGGCCACAGGTTTCCAGAAGTGTGCAGACTAGTCTAATGCGAAATAGGTGTTCAGGCGGATCAAGAGGGCTTGGCACCAAGTGATCCATAGTAATACCAAATGTAATTAGAAGATAGAGAGTTCTGAATATGTCACCACTTTCTACCATTCTGTAGTTGTAGAGTTCTCCTAGGTATTTGACCATGGCTATTCGGCGTTGATTGTATTTAGGGAGATTAATTTCCATGGACAACCTAATGTCTTCTAAAACTCCATCTACTACAAGAGGACCCACAGCTTCATAGTGAGCAACAAGTCCTGCCAAGAGACTACCTACACATCTTATATTTAAATATTTTACATTGTAGGCCGCTGTGAGGCATTTTATTGCATAAGCAGAAATACTCTCATCTTCCCAATCAAGTTTTCTCATCCACTTCAAAACTTTGTCTGTATTGGTTTTGGATAAGTCTTGATAAAGTAATTTTCGGATGAATTCGTGTATAGGTGGTCTGTCTTTCTTTGATACACTGCTGACACTTTCAGGAGGATTTACAAAATAGTACGCATTTTCAATAATAGTAACATAACGTGAGTCTAGGGCTGTGACAGCTTTTTTTCTCATCATTTGTTCTAAGTAAACTTTAGTGCGTTGATGAGAATCTGGTGAACAGAATAAAAATCTTCCACAAGTTTCCAGCAAATTGCAAGCCATTTCAATGTGATGATGCGTAAAGTCATGAAGTAAAACTTTTAAACAGTACAAAGCTTCAATTTTTGAGTAAAGCTTAAATTTTACCAGTTCACCAATATACCTCACTACTTTGATTTTAGATTCTATGTTAATTTGATCTTTTTTATGTACATGATATTTGAAATCGTGTTTTAACATTGAACACAATTCATTGCCTACTTCTGGCATAACTGGATATAGAATTGCTGCAAGTCTTGAATAAAAGGGTAGTAAATCCAAACGAATTCTAGAAACTCCAAAAAGAGCTTTGATTAGTTTTTTCTTGTTGTGTTTTGTGTTGAGATTCATTAAAAAGTCAACTGCTGCATTGTCTATCATTTCACGATTTACACAGTTTGGTAAGTGGGTTAAGAAAGCATCGAGTAAAATCTTGTTACTGATGTTTGTGACTTGTGGTTCCTCAACTTCAGGTTCAGGTTCTTCAACTTTTTCAATATCTTCTAATTCATCAAAAGTGAGATCTTCATCCAGAGCTTCTTCTGTTATGGGAGTATCTTGTTTCTCTTGTTTAGGAGACTCTTTGGGATAAGAACCAGGTAAGAAAACTGTCAAATCAGTTAAAACTTCATAGAATCTTCTTGTTTCTTCATCACCCCACATGTCTTCAAGTATACTATTTTCTTCACCTTCACTAATCATTTTCAGAGCCTCGTCAGCTTCAGTCTTCACTTCCATGTCAACAGGTAATTCTGGCATAGTCTCATCCAATGTATCAGAAAAGTTTTGAACACTTGTTACTAAACGTTCATAAGAAACTTGAAGAGCTTCTAGTTTTTCTTTCCGCTCAGCACTTAATTCACCTCTTGTCTGCAAAATTTTCCTATTTTGCTTCTCAAAAGATTGAAGGTCTTTGTGTTCTTTTAAAAGGTGTTTGCAAAGTGAATTGTAGTAATCACGTAATAACATTTTTACATTTTGCTGCTTCTCTGGACTAAGCAATTTACTTTTTGGAATTGAAGCATTTAACTTTTCAGACAGTTCTCTGATTTTTTTAGGCACAAGACCTGCATAATCCTCACCACAGTGACGACAAAAACTAAGTATTATGCTAGCATTGTTGTGCTCCTCTTTGTCCATATTAATTAAAACTGTCAACACAGAACCTAGCAGTGGAAGTCCTTGTTTATGCGTAAAAATACCAGCATTTATAAGCTCTGCATAGAACCTCAAATCTATCCTAAGCTTGCTAGGATTGGGAATTTTATCACCCACCTTCAGCGACAGAATCTTCTGCCAGTTTTCAAAAAAGTGTGTAGAAAATTCAGCATATGTCTGGTGTAGAAAGCTGCAAGCCTTTATAGCTGGCCCCACATCAGTCATTTTCAATTTTGCATCTACCAGAGCAGATGCCACTTCACTCACATACTTGGTAAGGTTCAGATTAGCCATGTCCTTCATGAACATGTCCAGCTGTGTACCACTGAACGTCTTCAGCTTCTTCACGAAAGTAGTGTTCCTCTTGAGACTGGAGTCCAGCTTGCTGAAGTAAGAGTCAGGCGGCCGGACGACGTTGATGTTCGTAGCACGAATCACCTCCTTGGCGGCCAGCCGCTGCTCCGTTTCGCGCAAATAGTCCTCAAAGAGTTTGCGCTCTTCCTCGGATGGGTTGTCCGGTTCCGGATTCTCCGCTGGTGTTGCATCCTGTGGTGTTTCTGACATTTTCCTCGGCTGTTGTGCGAGTTGCAAACCTTGACGTTTTCAAATAAACACGCACGCAGTATTTTTGTTGACGGTATCGGTAAGGTTATGACTGGCTCGGCCGACACTGAAAAGTTTGTCTTTCGTAAGAATAGTTGGAAAAATTTATGTCACGTTTACTAATTTACAATACCTAAATCTTACCATTCGACCTTTAGCTGTCTAATTTTCTTAGTTTTAACATTTTCAACTCATGGCGACATTCAATCACAGCTTGTTTTCATAGCGCACAAGAGAAACTAACCTTCAAACAAAGCTATAAATGCTATTCGCCTTGTCGAAGGTTGCGTGAGCCGTCTGGTGGTAGATAAAGTAGTGTCCACCCTTAGCCCTAGCAGACGGAACATTAGCGCCAAAAGCAATATTAAATTTTCATAAAGTGGCGAAAGTTAAAAACGTGGGTAAGTATAGGGGGCTTCAAATACCTACATAAAACATAATCCTACATTGTAATAATATAAGCATATATACATATATATATA
>JAPYZO010017582.1:0-11932 GCA_030522905.1 Torymus flavipes | reverse complement strand
GAGAGAGAGAGAGAGGGAGGGAGAGAGAGAGAGAGAGAGAGAGAGAGAGAGAGAGAGAGAGAGAGAGAGAGAGAGAGAGAGAGTTGGTGCACCAGCTACTCCTGCGTATACGTGAGTTTTCGCTTATCTCTCAACTCCTTTTGTAAAAGGCTCGCACTGAAATCGCCCCGTGCAAGCTTTCTGAGTGTCGTGCGAGCGGGTGTGTGTCAACCCGTCGTACTTAACAAGTGCGCGCGTATTCAAGTAGCAGCTTCGCCACGCGTCGTTTCGTTCGCGCGCTTTTGCATCAACTGTCGCGCGCGAATTAACATTTTGACTGTACAACTAATTGAGCCGTGTGTGTGTAAATTCTTTGTTGTTAATATACTTATTTGTTCACGTTATTCGTCGCGTTGTTTCTACAACCCGTTCTTCTCCCGGATACCGCCGCCTCCGCGGGAAAACGACTCCTCTAATCGTTTTCAAATCTGAGCATAGCGGCCGCGCGCTTTACTCCTCAAGCGCGTTCTTTTAGACTCAGCGATCCAATAAGTTGGAAAGCGGAGTTCGCGTACGAACTTCGCGTTGTTTTCGGGTTTTCAGGAGCTGATCCCTGGGTTAACCAATTTAGTCTGACACCCGCGGCACCGAGTTCTAGGGTATCAGTGGCCTGTGGTTTTTCGTGGCTTTACCACAAAAACCATCCCGTTACAACCAATATCCTAATACTTGATATATCTAAAATTTCAATTCGTAAAACATAAAATATTAATATTTTTCTTTAAATAGCAATGTATACAATAATTGTTACGGTGTATACTAAAGAATTAAAGATAAATTCGTTTTAAATATTATATTTTTTTAAGGCCAAGTGGAACCCTGAATTTTAATATTTTTTAAATGAACATTCAAACGTTTATTTGGGAAAAGACGGAAGTCAAGCGCTCCGTACACGTAAACACTATATTCAGAAATTGTTTTAAGCCATTCTATTTATCACTATGTTGTTTTAAAAAAAAAAAAGAGGAAAATTGTACTTTCTTTTATTGCACATTAGCGCATGGAAATTCATACAAAATCACAAAAGCGTACAGTAGACAAACAAATGGCAATCATTCCGTAACAATTAAAATAAAATTTTTGAAATATATTATAAATGTTTAAAAGAGTAAATAATACAATAAAAAAATATGTAATGGTTTTCATATAATATGCCTGAAAGAGTAAATAAATTAATACAATAGAAAAATATGTAATGGTTTTCATATAAGCTGTGAGACACATAAATAAGTTTTACTTACAGATAGATTAAAAATCCCAAAAATGTAACAATTACGAAACGCAGTGGAGACGAATAGAAATAAACAATGCTAAATAAAATTAGTACTCTTGACAACATATAAAAGTTATCAAGCCAATCTCTGTTATTTCCAAAAGCGATATCTTCCCTAGCGTTGCCATTCACATTGTTATTTAAATTATCATTATGAAGATTATTGTAATTATTCATTTGACCCTGATTTATATTTATACGCTGTCGTTCATTCTGATTACTAATCGAATGGTTGACATTGAAATTATTATTACTGCGATGACGATTACTATTATAAGGTAGATATGATTTCCCAGAATTAAAATAATACTTATTTGACAGTTGAAAACCGTGCGTTGATAATCTGCAAAATAATAAAATTTAGTAAATTGATAATTTATTAAAATAATATTTGGGAATCTTATTTCACTTAACATCAATATTATATATTGGTGGGCAGTGTTTACTGTAATAGACAGGATTAAATTTTGAGATATTGTTTTATTCTATACTAAAGAATGATATCTAGTTAACCATCAAAATTACATACAGTAGTTACTAAATATTGTAACGGTAGTTTGCTACCGTATCGGCATTGCCGCAAAGCCTAGCGCTGTGCACGATTTTGATGAAAGATCGTAAGCGAATAGCCACAGAAAGAGCGTCGCCGCAACCGAGGTGCAGTTTCCACTAACTAAATTAATTTAAGAAAAAGCAATTCACTAAAACTAAAAAATGAACAAATAAATAATGAACAAAACGCACGAAAAAAATAAAATCTGAATTGAGATTGTAATTGATTGATATGAATATGAGACAGAAAAACAACACGCTCTAAACTTTTTTTTATTTTTAATCGGTTTAGTGTAACCTAACACAAACACAAATCGCACGCGCAGACACACACACACACACCCACACACACACACACGCATCGAGTTGATAGTCTCGCATGAGGCGACTCGTCAGGTGGCGGACACCAGCTCCAGATGCCAGCGCAAAAACCGAAAACTCAGGTAGAACATTCTGACTGGATAACCGTCGTGAGAAGAGGGAAACATACAAAAGCTGAGAGGCCGAATAATGATAGCAAGGAGAAAGCAGTACAGGCACGTACCACTTCTGGGATGAGACCTACTTATGCCTTCAAAATAAGGAAGAGTGGTGAACCCACATACGCCAACGTCCAAGGAATTCTCAAAGAGGCACTTAAGTTGAAGGCCCTTCAAGAAAGGGTCTCATGCATCAGGCGCACTAACGCAGAAGAGTGGCTCTTGACACAGAACAAGCCCAGTATCGTAACGCATGAACTGTGGACATTAGTCTTGTTCGCCTTAGCAAGGTCAGCGCAAGTACCAACGTTGTTCCACAAGGAGGCAATAATATAAAGCATCTAGACGAAACAACGATAGCGAACGAGGTAGCACAAGCGATGAAGTTAGCACTGCAAATATCAGAATCAGCGTCTCTTACAGTGGCACTCAAGCAGCCAGTGTCCCGGCAACAATAAAGCTGCTGAAAGCTGGTAAGTTCTACGATAGTAGTAGTGATGTAGCTAAGACTATCAGCTGCTACTTACCACCCAGCGATTCAAGAGAAGAGTTGCCAATATCACTGGATAATATCGTTGATAGGTCTGAAAATCTTTCTATAGTCATCGGAGGGGACTTCAGCGCCTGGGCAACCGAATGAAGAAGCAACAAAACGAACCACCACGTGCGCGCCCTACTTAGTCCTTCGCAATACAAGAACGAGAGACTGCTAACACATGGACAATACCGACTTATACTAAAGGAGACCAGTCGTCGTAACGAGGTCCACTCGAGACCGCTAACGTATTGGGAGGTGCTTACTCTCCTCAAAATCAGAATGGGATGCGGTGATTGGTCTCGCAAAGAGAGTGGTGGGTAGACTGAATCACATTGGGAGAGAAGAAGGAAGAAGAAAAGAAGTCTGAAGAGGAAGCCGTATGAGCCAGAGCGAGGCGGTGTAGACGGCAATAATAACGATGGCTGCGTCTGGCGAAGTAAAGGGCAAATACTCAGCCGAGGGGAGGACCTACTCAGTAGATCAGCAGGAGAATTTTTAGTAGGTATTGTTTAGTCAAAGTCAATGGGCAGATAATTGATTTGGAAGCAATACATTAGTAGCATAACTCGTGCTATGTCCCATCATAACAAAACTTGAACTAAAGCACAGACACCAACTGGGATAAAGGCCAAGAATTTATCATACTGCTCCAGTGTGGGGATAAAGAAATTTCATTAGGAATTAGGATACTTAAATATTGTGTTAGTGTTTCAATAACCGTCAGAATTTTAAGTAATATTCAGAAGTTCCGAATTGCAAATTAATCTTATTCTTTTAATTGTGCAGCGTTTTAGCATTGCTGATTAATTATTAAAATAAGAACGATATTTGATTAATATTGTGATATAGCAAATAGTTATAATTCTACCCTATCCCCTTATAATTGTCTCGGCATTTACTATTCGCTCGTTACTGTCTCTATTCGCACGTTACTGTCTTATACTCTCACCTATCTCTCGGTGGAGCCTCGCCACGGCCTGCGACTCGTAACCCGAAAGGGGCTTCAAAACCGACACTGTAACAACGACCACTGAAACTTTGACTCAATATAACCTTCAAAGACTTATATCCGCAATATCAACGTGCTGAAAACGAAATACCAGAAAGGGAGGATAAGGGTACACACACAGGGGCACACATACACAGGGGTTTCATACCCACGAATGAAAACTCCTTAGGTATAAATAAATAATAAGGTTGATGAAGCTACCGCGTGCCACTTCCTCCGTGGATAATCGTTTCAAAATTTCTTGTAGAGCAAGATTTTGGATAGTTCTCGGCCTAGTTCTTCGATCAAAATGATTGGTCCATAAATTTCAGAGACATTTAGGTTAAAATATTTTTTAACCTTTTTTTCAAATTGTAATTTCGTGAGAACGGCTTTATGATCTGAATCGAATGGGTAGCATTCAAAAGAGAATTAATTATATAATTAATTAAAGGTATCAGCAAATTAAGTTTGAGGAAGCCACGAGCCAATGAATTGGTAGCGCTTTTTGTACATCAATCTGTCCACCCCCTTCCACGAATTATATTTCAATGGGCTTTCTTAGATTTACTTGATTCGTTTCAAGTACCAGGGGTTCGTTATCTCCTCAAAAGAGACGATCTCGACTTCATTCTGCTCTTGTTCATTATCTCTCTTCATCTATCGGACGTTCCCTGTTTGATTTATTTTTACTCCTCGACTGTTCAGGTGTTCCATTTTTCTCTACCCCAGATGCTTCTGCTACCACCGATATCTTATGCATTGCTTAAGGTAATGTAATTACCGAGATAACTTTAAAATGTCTATATCTTTTGCAAATAATAATAAAATTACTAAAAGAAAATTGAGTAAGTATTTATATACACGGAGCGCTTGACGTTCGTCTTTTTCCAAATAAACGTTTGAATGTTGATTAAAAAAATATTGAAAATCACGATTTTCTTTCAATAAAGTTATATTTCAATAAAGTTTCCGCGCCTTTAGCCACCTTGTATCGAAAGTAGACGATGTTTATTTAATAATAATTAACGTAAACAACTTGTAGATGAAAAAGCAGCTTTGTAGATATTAATTTAATGCCGGTATGTGCAATAATTCAGAGCGACTTATAGCAGATCGGCGCCGCGGCTGCGCTCGGGTATTGTCTACCAAGGCTTTAACAACATTAGATGACCGGTAGACCGCCTTTTTTTGTTCTCTCATAAACTCACTTACTTGAGAAAAAATTTTCAGCTTTGTAGGAATAAGTTGAAAAAAAAAATTTTTCAACAACCAAGGCGGTAGACTACCATTATCCTGTATTTTTACGTATTCTTATTCACCCTAAAAAAAATTGTTATTAATGTTTGCAACAACATTGACGCGGTAGACTGCCATTTTATGTACGTACGATATCCAAACAACAAAATGAGAAAGAATCAGCTTTATAGGAATAATCACATCAATAGTGTCGCTGCCTCCCGGACTATTACTCCTGAATAGTGTAATTCCTATATGAGTGTTGTGATTTTTGATTCGATGAGAAAAAAAAATTTTGAATTCTTTTTCAAGAATTGTTCCTGATTTTTTTCAATTTTTTCAACCTTTTTCTGATGTAAAAATTGTTCTGAAATTGAATCCTAAGTCCCTAGATTCCTATGGGAATTATGCTATTCAGGAGTAATTTACTTCAAATATAAAGTCAATCCATCCGCAGGAAAATTTGAAATCTAACGGACAGTGAAAAACTTGTTTCGTCGATGGATATATTTCTGGACCATATAAAGGGCCCATATCAAGGTTTACGCTGAGGTAAATATACCCTCTTTAATGTGTAAAAAGTGGGAAAGAATTAGTTTACATTTATGTTTTACAATATGACTTCTTTTATTTCAGAAAAAAAGGTGTCTAGCGCCCTTAAGGCGGTTTTACACCTAAAAATTTTGAAAGAATCTAACTTTTTTTTATTGAATTTTTTAATTATATATGTTATTGTGAACCTAAAAAAAACAGTTTGGATCAAAAATTCAAAAAATTCAAAATGATATGGTTTAAAAAGCTTACTATCTTCAAAATAACGAAAAAATTGATTCCCTTTTTTTCTTGCCTTTGTTATAGGTTTCTGATAATGATATAGGGTGTTCTGAAAATGTTCCAGGAACTCTATGAAACCGGATAGAGCGTGAAATTCTAAGACACATGTATGTTTTTCATTTTGCAATAAAATGCATAATTAATGAGCTAGAGTCAATTCAAAAGTGAGTAGTTGGGCCAATCGGCGCGCGCAAGCGGTCGGGGCCTCTGCGCTCGGGGAGAGAGAGAGAGAGCGGCGCCGATTGGCCCGATTACTTAATTTTTAATCGACTTTAGCTCGTTAATTATGCATTTTATTGCAAAATGGAAAACATACCTGTGTCTTAGAATTTCACGCTCTATCTGGTTTCATAGAGTTCCTGGAACATTTTCAGAACACCCTGTATATAGGAACATATTGTTTTATGTTCATCTACCATCATCGAACATAAGAACAAAAGCTTTGCTAAGCGATATGTTTGTTGTTGTTCTCGATTCGATTTAGTTTCAGTTTTGTCAATTGACTCGAGAGTCTGTTATCAATAAGATTTCTAATTGTGTGTTGTGATCTTAAATAAAAGTTATATGTTATTCTTTTGTAATGATGGTTATTACTAGTTATTGTATGTAATTATGTTATATATAATTCAATTCAGAAGATTTATGAATTGCAATAAGTGTCAAGATATATCTATACACATATAAGCGACAAGCCTACTTACACAAGAATACAGGCTTAAATTTAAGTGATTATTGAAAAATGGGCTTATTGGCTTTTATGTACTTATGTACTTTTGTCTATGACAATAATGGCTTCATAAGTCAAGACTTAAATATCTTCATAAATCAAGATTTGGATGAGTGGGATTTCATATTTCATAAAACCTGGCGCATATTCTTTTATCTTAGTATTATAAATAAAAATCTAACTCAGTACAATGTGTTCAAAAGTGATTCAACAGTGGATAAATCAAAAGTACAAAAGAAGACAGATTGAACAGTAACTTTTAATGGAACGAATGCTGCTAGCTTAGCAATAACTTTTAATGGAACGGATGCATGCAAGATGCCAGAGTTTCTGTTTTAACCATTTCATATGGAAGAAAGATAACAGACATGCAAATGAAAAGTGAGTTTTAAAAAGGAAAAGAATGGTGATGAAATGGCTGATTATTTTGGCAGTTTTATGGTATTTTACTTTACAGACTTATTTCTCCAAATGTCATTTTTTAAAGTTTGGTGTCCCTTTAAAAAACACTATTCAATGGATTTTTATGGGGGAGGGCCTGAATTACTTAGAATTCATTGAACTATGGCAGGAAAAGTTGGAAATATTAAAAATATTTTTTTAAATAATATTAAAATGTTAAAAACTACTTTTAATTACTTAATTTCAGTAATTTTTGTGTTTTTTGTGATTTTTAGCATTTTAAAATTATTTTTAATATTTCCAACTCTTCCTACCATAGTTCAATGAATTTCAAGTAATTCAGGCTCTCTCCCATGCAAATCTATGGAATAGTTTTTTTTAAAGTAACGCCAATTGAAAAAAATTGAAAATGCTATATCTCTGAGTAAAATTGGTTTACAGACTAACAAGGGGAGCACCAGGATGCGGGTCCTGAATTTTCCTACTCTCGCAGGAAACACTTCCTTTTAACAATAATGAGATACGTGTCTCAGGGTTTTTCTGAGTGGAAAATGCCTTACTTTTTTTCTACAGGCCATTCAATCATTGAATTTTTAGCATTTTCAAGGATTTTTCACATTACACTTTATAATGCCATTGACTTTACTCAAGAACAAAAAAAAAAAAAAGTGCCCATTCAGAAAAACCCTGAGACACGTGTCTCGAGCAAGGGAGGAATTGAACAGCCCCACAAGATGTTCCCCAATCGTAGGGAGGGCTTTAGCAACAACACTTTGAGGAATGCCCTCCTCTCCACGAGCCTGAGACGAGAAACGAGAGACTGCAAGGACGACATCTACCAAGCCAACCTCTTTGAACTTTAAACCTTCCAAACATGCAGTATTCAAGACATCCTTATACCTTCCATCACTGTCTTGCGGCGAGACTGATACTCCAGCAAAGTGCTGATTCAGTTCATCCGGCGCCAGGCCCTTCAAATCCTCGTATACTTCGGTTTGGATAGCAGCCCCAGGTTTTTGAGATACTTCCAAACATTACCATTTGCAAGAGTCTCTGTCAGTCTATTGTGGTAGTATGATGTCCTAGCTTGTATAGCAAGGGCATCAGCAGTTTGTCGAAGTGATAAAAACTGTTCTAGGAAAAATTTGTCTCTTGTCCTCTTGTAAAGTCTGTAAGCAGCGTCACGTTTTTGTTGCAGTCGGTTTAGCTCCGCTCCAGCCCACGGGAGTTTGTTCTTTTTAGGCTTTAAAGTTTTTAGTGGAGCAAGTTGTTCTATCGCTCTCGTTAGGTTATTACAGAGGCAGTTTAGAGCAGCGTCAGTGTCAATATTTGTACTGTCAGTAAATGACGACCAATCACAAGCACACAACACCTCAGTCAGTTAGATGGATTAATATCTTCATACCTTTTATACTCAATGGGTCCTATGTTGTCTAGTAGCTGATTTACTTATGTGAAAGATACGTCAATTATGTTGTAAGTGTTGTGAAAATTCGCCGGGATGTTACACGCGTCCAGTACTGTATCATTTTCATCGACAAGAATAAGGTTAATCCATGTATGAGAGCTGCGTGTGTGGTGATTCGTGGCACTATGCTGTACGATCTGTAACGATAGCTGAACTGACGAGTTGGGGACAAATTTTGCTTCATGGCTATCTTTCAGGAGATCGGCATTTAGATTCCCAAGGATAAGCTTTCTTGAGGAAGAAGTATAATAATCCCTTAATTTATCAACAAGGTCCGAATCTTTGGTAAAAGATATACCTAAAGGTCTGTAGATGACAGACACCAGCAGGAACAGAAAATGTATTCAGATTTCCCTGGTTTACCACTCACTTACGTGTCGGATGATGTTAAAAACTCACATATATAGGTTTTCCGTACATAAAGGACAAGGATTTTCCGTACAACACCTTCCCCGCCCAGGTTTCTATCCTGCCTAAATACTTTAAATCCTTGGACCTGAATGATGTCGTCTGAGAAACAGGGATCCAAACTAGTTTCTACCACACCAAATAAATCGTAGGTCGGGTTATCACATAGGGGAGAGTGGGGCACAACGGGATAGCAGGGTCGAACGGGTACTCGTTTTATGAATGAACAAAATGCTTTTAATTGTAAATTTTTGTACGATTTCGAACAAAAAACAACAAATAATTTTTCGCAGGGAAAAAGAACTATTTTCGAAAATTTTATGTAATTGTAAATATCCTGAAGAAATTTCGAGGTATGAGGTTACAATTCTAAAGGTGCTTAAAATACGGAATACATACAAAATACTTTTTCTTACGTCATTCTCGTTGGTATTAATTGAAAGTATAGTTCTTCTACTTTAAAATTATAGTTGGATTATTTTTAATACAACCATTCATTTATTCAAAATCCTCGATTGAAAACAAATCGGCTAGGCGGGGCACGATAGGTTTCCAATGGTGGGGCATCACGGGCTACAATAACAGACTATCCGTACAGGCTTAACCTTAAACTGCACTCGCCAACAACATACTACTATTACTGAAGTTGAAGAGTTCCATAACGTGAATTAAGTTTTGAGAAAAATTGCTTCAATTAATATAATGCTTATATAATGCTTCATAAATATACTTTTCTCCACACGGCGCGTAAAGTGCGTACTGTACGCCCTGCGGGCGAAAAACAGCCTACGCATTTTACGCTCCTCTTGGAGAAAAGTAGTATATGCACCACAGGAGTAAGTAAAGAATCCCTCACAGATCGCATATTTGTCACCCTCGCCTTCGGCTCGGGTGACAATTATATGCGATCTGGGACATTCTTTACTTTTACTCCCTAGGTGCATAATGTACTATATTCTAGTATTATCACGAAGTAACTACACTGTCAGAAAACTTCCATATATATAGATATACTATGTGTATCTTTGGAAACGCAAAATGTAAACACAATATAACTATACATATGGAAGTTTTCTAACAGTGATACAAATGACAAATGACATAAAAAGTCTGATGAAAAAGTGAAAATGTTAATGTTCAATTGAATAAAATGTAAAAGAGGTATGATTATTACTTTAATTTATATTTCATAATATTAGTAATCAAATGAAATCCGAAATTACACCCTCAACCTATCATGCCCCACCTTAAAACGCACCCCACTAGTGGGGTGTCATTGATTTTTTAACTAGGTTTCATTTTATTTTCTGGTTTAAATAATATGAAAAATATCAACATTTACAGACAATTATGTTCTTGAAAAGTTCTTTCAAACAATTGTCTCATGCATAAGTGCTCATACTTATTGCATAATTAAATGTGATTGAATAATGTCGAAGGGGTCCATCGTGCCCCACCCTCCCCTAAAAATAAGCGAACTTGATCAATGTGCTTCTTGAAAGAAGTCGCATTGATGAAGAATGCTCTCACTCCTCGAACTCTCTTGCGACTTTCTGTGGAGAGTTTATCTAGTCAGGCGGGAAAGGATACGTTTTGAGTTGGTATTTTCAGTGTATTTGTATCTTTCTGGTTTTTTGCTTTTTTGTTCTTTGCTGTTTTCTTATTTTCAATTTTATTTTGTTTATCATTTTTGTTATTGTCATCCTTTTGTATGACAGATTCAGCATTTACATACGTATTAATTTTATTTTTATCCATTTTCTCTGATTTTAACAATATCCTATCTAGATCGTTTTTCGCAGTAAAAACATATGCCTTCTCCCTGTCTCCGTTCCTAGTGAACAATTTTCCATCTCTATGTCTCACGTATTTAAGACCAATTGTCTTTGCATAGGTTTTTAAATATTTAAACTCATTATATTTTGCTTTTTTAGATAGTAATTTATAAAGACGTTACTTTTGCTTAGATTAGTGGTCGAAATATCACCAAGAAGTGAGGGATTTAGGTCCATTAGCGAGAAACTTGTGAAATTTCTTTTTTCTTTCAAAATTGGCGTAAGTAACTCTCCAATAGACAGTCTAACTAGCAAAGAGAATGCACTCCTCGGACCGTCAATGATTTTCCTCTTTTCTGTATTTTCCGATTTTACAGGTAATTTGTTCTCTAGTGTGAGAGATCCCGACGCAATATTATTCGATGATAGTATCTTAACAGCTTCGATGTCTGATTTCGAGAGAGATGGGAGTACAGTGTTGAGTTCAGCGAAACTAAAATCCTCTCGATTTTTCCACAATCGGTGCCGACAAGAGATCACCATTTCGCTGCTTTAATTCCTGCACTCTGCTGGGTTTGCGCCTGGAAGCTCATTATTAGCTAACGCACATGAAGTGAAATCATTGACGATGTTCTTACAATCCCGCAGAGCACTTAGATTGACATTAAGACTATTTATCTGCTCTTTCATCAGCTTGTTTTCCTCCAAGAGCAGCTGACGATCGATACGAAGTTCCTGCAGCTGGGAAGTCTGCTTCGTCACTAATTCCTGCAGAGCCGAAATACGTGTCACTAGATCCTTGTTCAGCTCCTGAGCTGCTAATGTTATAGATGAAGAATCGATGGTGGTCACATGACTTCGGTTCCTGTGGGCAATAATTTCTGTAAACTGCTCTTGGAGCAAATTGAAATGTTGGAAAA
Source organism: Torymus flavipes (assembly GCA_030522905.1). Lineage (NCBI taxonomy): Eukaryota > Metazoa > Arthropoda > Insecta > Hymenoptera > Torymidae > Torymus > Torymus flavipes. Next base: position 290 of record JAPYZO010017582.1, on the reverse strand, counting down.
ACGGTTCAATATGCTCTCCGGAATAATTATATTATTATATACGGGTGACGCGGGTGACGATATCGCATAACCGAAAGAGTGAACGCGAAAGGCCAACTGTAATATCGATGAAATTCCTTTACAAAGTCCAAATTGTCGACGAAGGTCTAATTCAACCATTCCGATCTATTATATGTTTAATCAAAATACATAAAAAAAAGTCTTAACATAATACATAATATATAAACATAGTATTTAATTTAGTAAGTGAGCCTTGTATGCCTGTGTCTTGGCGATTACATAATTCGCCT
>JAPYZO010017573.1:0-12066 GCA_030522905.1 Torymus flavipes | reverse complement strand
AAAAAAAAAAACCATGTCAACGAGCAATTCCAAAATTCGAGCACACACCCTCCTTTCCCTTCAGAAGCCACCGCGTGACCTCTCCTACACCCAAAATTTGAATACCAAAGACCCGTCGGCACACATACACATATCGAGGTCGGCCCTGCTTGCATTCCGATTGCCCGAAAAGCACATGCTCTCACCCGGGCAGACGTTCTCTCGCCCTCGCTCGCTCGTGTAGCTAGGTAGTGCGGTGCGGCTATCGCGATCGGCGGGGTCACTGCACCGCGTCGATATCAACCGACGTGCGCGCGCGTCTGTATAGGTGTGGGTATAGGTGTGCGAGGGAGGGAGGAAGCGGAAAGATCGAACGGCGAAGACGGCGCGCGAGGTTTGCGGTTGCGGCGAGGAGGAGGAGATGGGAAAGTAGTGGTATATATAGGTTGGATGAATGAGTAATATTGTGTTTTGTTGGGATGGTGTATAGTTTATTTGGTTGTGAAAAAGAGTTAAAGTTTCAGTGCTAAATGATGTTCGCCTGTTTTTATCGAAAAGTATAGCTTAAACTATTAGCAGGAGTTCGTAAAAAGTACAGTAATTTGTTGCGTTTACTATATAAACGACAGAACAGACGTATATATGTATAAAAGACTGTTATGTGGTAAAATATAAATAAAAGTAATATTTTAAGTGTTTAATTTCTGAAATCACGGATTTAGTACGCTAATGAGAACGAAAATAAATACTTTTTAATGAGAAGGCAGGCATTATGCCCACATATAAGTGGATCAGGGCCACGACGGTGCTTTCCAAAGATTAGCTGATAAAAGAGAAATGTAACCCACGTATATACCATACGTACACTTACGAATTTACATATCATCGCAAATTAACTCGCAAATTTTAACCTTGTTTTTTCTCTTCCCCTCTATCTCGGTTGCTTTATATCTTCACTTTTTTTCTTTGAGCTCAAAGAACTCGCGCGCTTTTTCCCTTTTTAACTTGATGAATTTTCATGCTTCATATGATTATCCTTTGAAAGCGCGACGACGACGCTGCCGTGTCGTGTCACCTTATACAGGATCCTCCTCGCTACTGCTTAGATATTTCGCATAATTACGCGCGGACGTTGCATTAACCTAAAAATCGTATATATACGCTATACTTTTACGGAATTTTCCGCGAAATGAAAATCGCTCCCGAAAAAATCCCTTTCGACATGTCCAGCCGCTCGTAGTAGTCATGCAAAAAGGATCAGAACCAGATTTACGTTTCTCTTCCATTTTTTTTTTCAACTTGCCCGGCTTTTCAATCTCTCTCGCTGTCCGCACGCTCGTTTACCTTTTTAATTCGACTGAGTCCAGGGTTTATTCACTCGATCCATCGACTCGCTCTCTCAGCCCCATTAGCGTTTTTTCCAAATCAAATTCTAACTTGACAGCCAGCGGATTAGCAGCCGGTGTATATATCGTGCTCTGCGAAAGTTTCGAGCGGAAGAGGAGTTTACAGTTTCGGATTAGTTTGCGAGAGAGGAGCGGGGGTTGAGTTCATGGTGGTTTCAATGGTTGATTGGTGCGGGTAAAGTGATACCGGCGTGGTATCGTGTTATCAATAAGTTGAAATTGTCCCGCGCGCCTTCGTTATTTGATGTATATACATATACCGATGGGAGTTTATTGGCAATTTTTTTCAAAAATATCTTTTTGACTGTCGAAAAAATTCGCCTTTCGGTTTATGCATGCATGTCTATATGTATTTTCGCTCAACATTGAAGTATAAAATATAACTTTGAAAGAAAAACACGAATGAATATACATTTTTTTCCAGTTCTATTATTTGTGTTTCTTTTCAACTCTTCCGGATACTATCCACGAATGCGTACGATTTTTTGAACCTTATTGTTTATGTCCGTGGCTCGGCTTTGTCCCGGTATATTCCACTACTGCGATATTCCCTCCATATACATTTTTGTTTACATAAAAGCTATACACATTTCAACGTTCGAAATGAATCCATTGCCTGCAGGTCACTCACTCACTCACCGAAGCGATTAATTATATCATTCGAAACGTCGGGTGCGTTCCCTAATCAACCGACCATTTGAAAACATCATCCTTCCATAACCACGCCCGCGCGCAGTAAGTTGTAAAATCGAACATTTCTGTTTCCAACAACAAGTAATTTCCATTTTACCACACGTCGTTAGGACACTAGATATGGGGGCTAATCGCGTTACCGCCTGCAGCCCCGTGTCGAAATGGATATTCATATTTCTCTTCCAAAAACTATAGACGATCAGTCGCCCTTTCTTTATTTTTTTTATTGTTAAAAGTTTACTGCAGCTTGCGCTATATAGATTGGAGTAATTTTCGTGGAAAAACGCGGCCGATGCTTTGCGTGGGGAATTCTTTAGAACGCGGAGAGAGATGTGTTTTTTTTGCGATTGATCAGACTGCTCTTTTTTTTCCTTGCGCGCGCTTGCGCGTTCGTGCAATTGAGAATAATGGCTTGTAATCGATACACGGCTGAATGCAACAAACGATTGAACGATGCATGGACGGGGGAATACACCAGCAAATGTATATATGTACATGATGCGACGGGGAGGAAACCGTCCGATTGTTCGGTCCTCTATTGCCCCTCTGCGCTTTTTAGTTTTCTCTAATACACGTGAACTTTTTGTTCTACACTATGTATCCCCGATAGCTCGTATCCGACGTTCTGCATATATATGCGCACGGTTCGTCAAAATCTGCGCGAATAAAATTCTGAAACAACGTAGTACACGTCACAAGCTCTCTCATATATACATATACATATATAATCCTGAAAAAAAGACGGCATCGTACTTTCTAGCCCCGATAATCACCCAACCCAATCGCGAACAAAAGTCGTCCATCCCCGTTACTACACCCCGCGGATCCTCGTCTTAATGCTCCGCTTTCGAGTGCGCCAGTTTCACGTGCTAGCTAGCTCGCTCTCGAGAGAGAGAGAGAGAGAGAGAGGGGAAAAATTTCAGGTCGACGGACGAGCTTTTCTCTCTATCTTCTTTCGAGTTCGTCGATATCGCCCGAGCTTTTTGCGCTTTTATTGCTCCGCTATAGGAAGGTGTATGCGACTGGTGGATGTGGAAAGTTTATTTGTCTTGAGCATGTAACTGTAGTTTTACTATTCTGCATTTTTCTTTTTAAATTTAACGATCTATGTTTGTTTCGAAGAAATTTCAAATGTATGATATAGAAACTGGCTAAAAAATACGTGCTTGTAATCTTTATCCGGATTTAACGAATTTCTTGAAATATTTAAACTGGTTCGATAAATTCACATTCAACCTGTGCAAGATTTCGCATGAGTTATTCAATAGAAGCTTCCTTTAATGATGACGATCCCTTAAAAGTTGTCTGTCACGTCAGAACTTCCACTTAAAAAAGTTCTACGCAAAAATTAAGAGCGAATTTTTCAAGTTCAAAGTTAAAGAAGTCCGCCAAATTCAATTACCATTTCGCCTCTCGGTGAATGTTCAACGAGTCTTCAAAAAGTCAAACTTAACTAGACACTTCGCCCTTGAAGCAATTAATTTATCAAACTTCCGATCTATCGCGTTAAACTTCAGAGCGTCGCTCGCGAGAAGAAAAAGACTTCCCAAGCCCTATATAGCAGGCGGAGTAGTGATTATGTCGGTCTTTCGATACCGGGTCAATCAGCTCATTGTTCCTCGGGGCTCCCGCGCAACACACACACGCCTCTCGAGTGCAATCGATGCGCGCTTTAAAATTTTTTGGAGTGAAAACAAGTGATCTGCCTCTCTTCCTCGTAACGGGGGTAAAAAAATACAAACGCGCACTAAAGGTCGACCTTTTCTTATTTTTAAGGTGAACGGTGTAGACTTATTCTCTGGACAGGGGGTGGAAATAAATTGTCAGGTAATTGTTTATGAAATTAAAGGGGCGAGGGAGGTCTCTCTCTTCGGAAGCTTTTAAAGTAATAAGGTCACTTTTTGTGCCGCGTATATATAAGTATATATATAAGAGAGCCGCGTGGTGGACTTTAGCGAAATTAAGATCTTTTTTTTCTATTTCGCAGCAGTTCTTTCTCGAGGCGAATATATTTAACGCGAGATTGAACGACGACTTCCGCGTTAAAGGGAGATTATCTCGGAAGGGGAGTGTGAGTAATATATATACGAAAATTTTCGAGACATTGAACCGGAGGAACAGAGGCAGTTGAGTGCATTTCGTCGCGATTAAATGTTCCTTAGCACGCGACGCGGACTGATTTTTAATGTGTACGAGATTAAATTCGCTTAATTTGCTTTTTATTTCAATTTCTTTCGTCGCGAGTGTTCCTGACTTGATACGTGCGAGTGTGTGTGTGACATTTGCAAAGTAAATGCGGGGAATATAAAGGTATAATGTATAATGTAATATCTGTTACGAGGGATCTAGGAATGAAAATGAAAATTGCCAACGCGGGATATCATATATACCTAAGTAATAAAAGATGATTTATAACGTAGCATTTTTTTTTAATCTGCGAATAAAAATTCAACAGATTAAAAAATACGTTTACGATACCAATTAAGTTGAAATTGTATGAAAATGTTTTTTAAGCCGGAATACATATTTTTTTTTTATTATGGTAATCGATTTGCGTACAACATTATATTTGAATGGTAAGAGAAAAGTTCGATAAGCGAACGCAAAATATTGTAATGTAGCTTAATTGAATGCGATACAAATGAACGATGAAGTAGCACATTATTCTTTGTATATAATGCTTTATTTGTTAATATTACGGATTGAAAAATTTTATATTCTCTGGATGTAAAAATATTTCTTTTAATTATCATAATGGAACAAATCTACTCTACTATCTATAAAAATCCTGCAATTTTAAAATCTGATTCCTCAACCATTCACGTAAAAAAGCCAATCGCACTTCTTCCACTCTCCATCCCACAAAAGATCTCCTCTCTTTTCCGCAAATGCAATCTTCTCGCTCACGATTGTCTTCTCACCATCAGCCCTCTTCCTTCTCTACTTTACCATTCGCCACGAGCTAATCCACGCTCACACGTGTCTGCGCGCGTTCCAAAGCGTCGCTGTCAGGGATATAATATTTTTTTTTCTTCATTTTCATTTTTACCGAGGAATTGCGTAAACCGCTCAATTGCGTCGTTAGTTTTAGCCATTAGCGAGCTAATTTTTATGGGGTGTGATTACGCGAGCTTGTTTGCGATAATGGGGCGGAAAAATCGAATGTACGCTGTCGGCGTTATATGAGGAAAAATTAAAAATTAATTTTTACTGGGTTGTGTGTGTATGGTAGATATGTATAGGGTAATTGGAAACTTAAAAGTCATTGGTATTATTTGAAATATATCGTTTGGAAATGGTGGATTATTACCAGAGAAATATTAAAACGTTATCGTATGAATTATTGTATATTTTATTTAGTCGCTGGTTATACTGAGGTGGAAAGTTTATAAATATCAAGGTAAAAGGTAATTCCCATCGAAACGTTGCTACACCAGAAAATCCATACTCGAAGGCTGTTGCGTATACATTCTGTCGCTTATACTGAAAAATCATTTTGAGTTTCACCTCACAACCTATACTTTTACTCAAAACTCTCCCTATATATTGAAATATAAAAAAAAAAACCGTCAAGCAACCGTCCACCACACAACTTTCCTGATACGTCTATTCGAAAAATCTCTCGAAAAATTTTAACTATCACAACCTCCTTCTCTTTCTGTATCAACATCGGCAAAACCCTACACCTCGCCCTCTTTTTCTCTATACCCTCCACACCTCAGCGCGCACATCACGCATATATATGTGTCCCCTCGACCCAAGCCCCACCAGCAACCACCGTCACGCGAGAATCCCGTACTTTAAAGGCTCTGTCCCTCTCTCTCTCTCTCTCTTGCGCACCAGCGAGCGGCGCGCGTATAAGCGAGAGCCTCCCCTGAAAAGAGCGTCTAGACGTCTGACCAAATATACGCCCTCGCCACTGAATAGGGAGCAAAAGAGAGCGGCGCAGGGAGCAAGGTTAAGGCCGGCCCGGATATGCGACGCTATGTGTCGTTCGGTTATTAGGGGGACGAAAAGGCGTCGCTGTGAGAGAAGTAATATAGCGTGTTTCGTTGTTCATATACGTATGTAGGGTGGACTACGTGTAAATACACTAGGTGTTGGAGCTAGTATTTTGCATCTATACTCACTTTATCCGTGTTTTTGTTTCGTGCAACCTGTAAAGAGATGCTAATGTTACATACTATAGAAAACAAAACAAAAATTCGTAAATTCGAAAGAAACCCCTATATATTCATTCAAAGCAATAGATAATACTTTTGTTTATCGACTAAATAAACGCTGTATATGTATGCATAAACGTGAAGTATTTTCGCGATTCACAGCACGCCTCGTAACTTCGTGAGAGAGCCGCTCGTAATCGAGCGAAGAGAGCGTTACTCACGAACCGATGGAAATTCATTTTCCAGCCTGCGCGCACACGCCGGCAGCGGCGCATCGAATGGAAAATGACTTTCATCTCAATTGGAATATTTATACGTCAATCCGATGGAGACCGGCGCACTAATTACCGCCTCCCTTTTTACGTTAAAACCAGCAACCTCTCTATACACGGAAATTCATTAAAAATTTCGCATCGGAACAACACAACACTCCTCGTCCACTCCCTTCCGACCCTCCCTTACATACATATATACACACTCGACAGCTAACAAGAGAGACAGACATCCCCGGCAATTGCCCTTCGGAATCGTAATTTCCCCTCGTCGCGCCGGGCGCTGTCGTGTCTACCTACTCGCGTGCGTGTTGCGTGTTGTGCTAGGGGGGAAGCAGCAAGTCGCGTGCGTGCCATACGACGCGCCGACGTCTGCGCTTCCTCCCTCTTTCAAAGGGTTATCGTGCGCGGCGCGGTAGCGCGAGGGTAATGAAGGATTTTTCTCTCTGGGGATTGAGAGGGCTGCGGATTGTAGAGTGCAAGTGCGGAGAGAGCAGGTAGGTACGTGTAGTGGCGAGGGTAATTGAATAGAAAGAAATTATCCCTGGTGGAAATTGAAATCATTTTTTGGGCTGTAAATGGCTAGTTTGATCCAAAATGGGAAAAAAATGGACTCCAGTTTTCTTCCATAAGTGTAACGATTTTTTAAATCTATTTTTCACATTTATTGGCCGCAAAGATGGTCACAATTTTGTACTACCTATATTAATTTGGCATTTTAATGCTAGTTAAAATAGCTAGTCCACGAGGCCATTATAAATCTAGTAACAAGCGATTTGTTATAGAGCGATGGAGTCACGTGTTAAAATAACGATTTTGGTTTATATCTTATAGAATAAAGCTGTAAATAGTACAAAGACTACTAAATTTTATTTATATCTCGGTAAACTATCTCTTAAGAGTATAAGTTTTAAAATATATCATTAAATTGTTATGAAATTTTAATGTAAAGATTTTCAGGTTGGTTCATTCCATAAAATGGGAGAAGTTGATAGAAAAAAGAGTTACACTTGTGTCTAGTAACTAGCCATTTCCAATGGCCAGCTTCTGTTTTCCTTCCCATTTTAATGGACTAATTTCTACCAGGGATAAAATTAATGATAAACCTTATGTATATTTCTATATTTTGACAATGAAATTTATTCCTTTGTTTTGATATTCAGAATTAAATACGCGAACCAAGGGTTAGAACAAATTTTTTTTACCAAACGGTTGCCTTTTCTCTTCTCTAAATCTAAAAAAAAACGCACATCCGCTCATTCACCGCAAACCTCGAGACTGCACGCACTCGCAATCTTAAACCTCTCTATTTCCCCGAAAAAACCCCGCGAATTTCGCGCAAACTACCGTTCATTCAATCCCTCTCCTCTCCTCCAACAAAAAGAAAGCAACAGAAAACCACAAGGCATATGTATACCTACGCCGCGCCTCATTCAGGCTCGCGCAAAAAACCGCTTCCCTCAATCAGCGCTAAAACCTCCCCACCCGCGCTCTAATTACGACGAACGCATCGCGCGCGCTGTGTAGCAGATAGCGAACAAAGCTCCCCAGGAAAAAATTACGCGATGAATGCGTCGTTAAGGCGCGCGGATGTTCGACGCTTCGCGACGTACGCGCACGGTATTTTTTTTTCTTTCTTTTTTGAGGATGACGAGGGGTGGAAATGCGTGTGTTTTCTTTTGACGTATAAATCTTTTTTTTTGTATTGTAGAAGGATGCGTGTGTGGAGGAAGGAAGAAATGAAGGCATCATTTTTTTAGGAGTAGAAATTTTAATTAGATTTTTAGATTAAATTAACTTTATTAAGTGCTCGGGGAGCAGCGGCCCTAAGCGCTAATTTTATCCGGGGTTACTGCGCCGCGAGTGTAATCAGGAAGTAGTGGATATTCAGTATATAGAGCGAGAGATATAAAATGTATATATTTCTGTAAATTAACAAGATATTCTATAGTGCTCTTTTTAAGTTATTTTTGCGTGTTATTTTCATATTGTAGAATAAATGAAAACCAATTTGCCATCACGCATTACTTAATAATTTAATTATATAAAAGACAGTTATATAATGAGCGTCTAATTACGAACCTTTCCTTATATAACAACTATCTTACAACAATAACCATCCATATAAGACTCATAAGACTCAACCCTGACATCTCCGTCGCAATACACAAAACCTTTCTAAAATCCACTAGAAATAAAAAAAAAGAAACAATGCCTCTGCGCATTATATTTTGGCACTACAACGCGCACCACACCTGACCTTCTCCACCCACACTGACCCACTTCTCAACCCTATTATATTCGCTTTCTTTCACATACACACACTCGCGCCATTTCCATCCCATACGACTTCTCTATATACCGGCATCCCGCCGCGGCGCTTCATTAAACCTCGGCAACTCCACTGAAATTAAACTTCATTTAGAATAAACATTCAACAGCGCGGCGGCGGCGGCGGCAACGACGACGACGTCATTAAACCCAAGTAGACAGCTCTCTACAGCCGCGGATTCTACTCTCTTGCCCCCTCGCAGAAAAAAATGAGCAAAAAGTCATTGCACTCGAGTGTCAATTTGCCACGCACGCGCTCCTGCGCTATATTTAGAATCTAATTCAGCGCTGCAAGAGAGGGAGAGAGACTTAGGCGACAAAGAAAGGCTATTATAAACTCAGTCTCTCGCGAGGGCCGGAGAGTGCGCTCGAAAAATAAAAAAGCCGCGGTTTAATGCGATATACAGCGTTGATGTACATACACACAGATAATGTGTGTGTGTTCGTAAACAGAGTCTGTGTCTGTGTGTGCACAGGGTCCAGCGTACAGTGCACACACAGAGAGTCGCTAGCCTACTTACGGATACTCAAACGTGGCTATTCACACGTACCTCCTCTCTCCCTCCATTCACACGTATATTTCGACCCAAGTCCACCACCCACACACACACACACACACACACACCTATTATAAGTACTCAAACGCAATAGTCCGGCAGCAGCAGCGCCGTTAGCTTTAGCCTTTTTTCTCTCTCTCTCTCTCTGATGCTGCTGCTGCTGCTGCTGTACCTTCTCCTCGACGTCGGTGGTGGAGTAATCGAGGTGAAGGCGCCTCTTGACACGGCGCTCGCCCGCGCGCGCCTCAATTCATTTGCTGAATAGACGAAATTATCCACCCCCACCCGGCCAGAGAACCGAACGTCGCGCGTCTTTTTGCGAAGACAAGGTTCTTTATTGCATATATGCGTATATATAGTCGTAGGCGAAAAATTGCGAAATATTGAACGAGACGGAAAAGGTGTTGCGCGTTCCTTTACCGAATTAAATTTCGAGCAGAGTGCGATTGCCTCTGGCAGGGTGTCTGGGTTACGGCGAGGACGTTAACGTTTTTGAAAGATTAAAGTCTGGGCTATGGGGTGGATGGGAATTAGGGGAGAGGGTTCTTTTTTTATAGAGGCTTTGTAAGTTGATTATCTATAATTTTTTGTAACGGGTTTTTTTTTGTAATCGTGGGAGAGGTGGTTGGTAGAAGTGAACAAAGAGTTGCTCTCGAGGTATAGCGTGGTTTATGTACACAAATGTTACGACAAATGTGTTTATAATGGTATTACTGTATTAATAAAAAAAAACTATATTTTTCTCTACAGTATATACTTTTCTACATGTAAGCAAATTTCCTATATGGTAAAAATCATCAAGCGGAATTGCAAATATGAAATAACATTTAATCACAAGTTTCTGCATGAAAATTGAAAGCTTTTGTAACTTATAGATAGCATGAATTTTTCACGAAAAACGCCGTAAGTCATCCCAAAACTACCATCACCCATACTGTAAATTCTGATAATTTTGAAAAAATCTAATTAATTTGAAACTCCTCAAGCTCAAATCTCACTTACACATCCGCAGCAGAAACGCTAAGTCGCGACTGTGTGCTCGTAGCCTGTCAGGTAACTGACTGTTGCTTTCGGCTGACTCTCTCCCGCTGCCCGATAATTGCCTCGCGCGCGTGCCCGCGTTATTATCGGGGGCGAACGCTTGGCTCCCGCTGTAAAACGCTCTAGTTCGCGGGAGGGAGCTGTGCGTGAGAGAGACGTACCTATATAGGTGATAGGTATTCGTGTCGGCAGGTGGATCGGAATGTTGGCTACAGCAGCGGTGGCGTTGTATTGTTAGAGGGAGGCGCGGTTTGTAAGGCGGATGGAGGTTTGGTTTTGACGTGTTGGTTGATATGCGTGCAGTTATGGCGGTGGTTATGGTTTCGGAGAGCTGAGGGAAATTGTAATTAGAGATGGTTGGCTGTGTATAGATATATATGGGGAGATGTAGAATTTGTTGATTGTGATGATATACGTTTTTGTGTCTTGATGTGCTGTTGATTATTGAGTATTAAATTTTCTTAATGATGCCAATTTATTTTATAATTGAAAGTATTTATATAGTTATAGTATAGTATATTATGGACATAGGTTTTATAAAATTTACGCAAAAAGCGTTTATTTCATCATTTATATACTTTTACTTTTTGATGGTATCCGATTTTTGGATTTTTTAAATTCCTGAACAAAACTGGAAAGTCTCCCATAAAAAATATTTCTTTATTTGTATAGTGAAACAAAGTAATTTTAGCTAAAAGGTGTGATGTTTTTCTATTAAAGGCGTTATCACCCAGTATACTCATATTTCAATTTTTTCTTGTAAAAATTTTAAAAGCTGAACAAGATCCCTTAGCGGTACGATCATTTGTTCATATAAACGCCTAAAAAATAAAAATTTCTTTTGTACTAAAAGTATTCAATCTTTCCCTATAAACAACAAAACAAACCAACAAAAATTTCCAAGACATTAAAACTTCCTCACGAACACAACCCTCACATCAAGCCCACCCATACTTTTCTCCTTTCCAACTCCACGGCATCATCATCATCTCTCCACCTCGCGCGCGACAATTTCGCGATCGACCGATTTGGCATGAAACGCGCGCGCCTCGTTAAAATCGGAGAAAACTGGCGCGCGCGTTCTAAAAGCGGCGCGCGCGTACACACACGTGCCGGCGCCATCGCTCTCGTTCCTCATTCTTTCAGCGGGGCCCCGGCGAATGACCTTTCGGTTTCGATTTTTTTTTCTTTTCGGCTTGGGTGATAGTCTCTTTTTTCGAGGTCGTGGTTAAAGTGTGTGTGTGTTGCGGTCGATACGGTTCGGGAGTGTTGTGGGTGCAGGGAATGTGACAGTGTGGTGTTTTTTTTTGCTTCCTCATAGAGGAAGCTTTGTAACGGTGAAAAAAATTTCAGAAAAAAAAAATGTTCAAAAACATGTTGTATGACGATATATGTGTATATTATTTGATTCTGATGATTTTTGTTTTCGTGGATGTATGTATGTGTGTGTGTGTGAGTGTATATTTCAACTCTCCATATCTCCGAAACGAATTCACCGATTTTCGGCGAGTAAAGCTTATTCTCTTTGTCTCGTGAGAAAATAAAGGTACCATAATAGATTTGAGATTTTATTGATTTTCTTTTGTTTTATAACCAAAAATCGATTTTGAATTTTTAGTTTTTT
>JAPYZO010017560.1:0-11128 GCA_030522905.1 Torymus flavipes | reverse complement strand
TCACCGAGTGACGTCATAGAACGTGCGCGACAAAGTACGTGTCACGGCACTCCCGCTTCGTTTAAGTTAATTGCCCCGCACGAGTACCGCAGCGTCGCAGTCCCCCACTCTGTAATCGCTGAAACCGCCGATTTCATCATTGCAGCTAGCGGCAGCAGCCTCTCCGTGGCGACGTATAGTGCCTACTCCCGGTCTTGTATGTATACCTGCTCACTCTCTGGCTTGGTAATCTTTCTTTATATACGTATACGACGCTGTGAGATTTTCTCGGGGGACTTGTCGTCTTGTGCTGGGAAAAATTATAAGATTTTTTTTTTTTTTTTGCATCTTGGAATTGCAATGATTTATCGGATTTGAGAACCGTGCGAATGGAAAGTAACATGTTTTTGCAAAGATTATAAAAAAAATGGTTTGGAAATGAAGGATTGGATATTGTAAAAGTCTGTACTGGGATGGTACCGTTTATTTTATTCTTTTTTTTTCTTGCGAAAATTAGGTTTTTGTAACTGAAAGTGGACTTAATAATTTACATCGTAATATTACTATGTACATAAAAAATTATATAGAAGTTAAAGTATATCTCAGTTAATGAAGATGAAGTTGATTTCTTTTATTTAAAATCGTCAAGAAATATTTCTATCCATAATAATAAGTGTATTTTATTAACTATTTCGTAGCAAACCAAACTATCCTATTTATTATTAATGAACTAAAGTTTCAAGATTTTTTATTATAACATAACTTAAATATTAATAACATGATAAAATAACTAAAGTTACTTCTTTATACACAAGTGAATTTATTAATGACTAACTTGCGTTTATACTAATAATACTTTAGCAAAAATATATAATTTTAATAATAAATTAGAAATATTTGACCTAAATTGTCGATAATATTACCGAAGGTTTTTCCAGGTGACGAAACGACCTATCCAATAGACTTTAATCACTTTTGCCGTGATTCCAGAAACGTCAACTCCCGACACGAAAGTAATAAAATTCAGCTTACAGAAATTTATGACGGTTGATTCCCTTTTAAAGGTCGTCGTTGTTGCCAACATAACTGTATGGTTTCTACCTCCATTGGCGACGAATATAACAAAATACCGAAGATTTAAAAAAAAGTAACTACCTGAACGAAACTTCACCTTCAGATTACATGCATTAAAACTGGGAATAAATAGTAATAAAATCCCCGTCATTGAGAATTAGAAGTATTATCATGCGTTATAAAAATTCAGGTTACGAAAACTTTTTTCAACCAAAAAAATCCATGCATTAATACAATCTTTTTATTGACAATAAACCGCTATCATTTCACTATCCATAAATATTCAAATGAACGCATCACACAATATTCCATCCCACCGCACAACTTCAGAATTTTATAATCCCACACCATCACTCATTACTCCGTTATCCCGTACCCACTCGCAACGCAAGCTTAGCGAAAGAAAGTAATTAAAAAACGCAACGGCAGTCGCACAGAAGCGCGAGTACCAGCCTCTCTCTCTCTCTCGTCTCCCTCTGCTAATAATCGTCCGAGCGTTTCAATGGGAGCGGTGTGCACTGCGCACACATACACAGAGACAACCTGCGCGCAGGTAATTGGCAAAGTGGCCGATCCCACTCTCTCTCTCTCTCTCTCTCCCCGCGGAATCTAATCTGCGCCATGCATCCGCGGTCTGAATATAGCGTCCGATCGATCGGTGACGACGGCGACGATGCGCCGGCGTTACGTGTGTACACTGCTGCTGTGAGAAAATACCACGCTCGCAGACTTTCTAAATCGAGCGTACGTTGTCCGCCTGCGGAAAATCAACGTCCAGCGAGCGGCCGCGTCTGCTGCGAATTAACGGACTCTGTACTTAGGTGCAGCTTTCTCAATCAGCACCGGGGCAATTAATTATTGTGCGAGTGCGCGCGCTCGTGCATTCGGCAGAAGCTCGCCGACGTTAATTATCTTTATCTTCGGCTGTCCGTGCGAGCTTCCGCGGTGAGCTGCTACGTGCGGGTCGTCCTTACGTATAACGATGTTTTTTTCGTTATGTCACTCGCCACGGGGAGTATAGAGTGCCACCGCCGCGGTTGTCTTGTACAGGTGCTGATCTGGTTCGTGTTGCGAGCAAGCGAGGATCAAGAGGGACTTTGCGCTAGCTTTTAATTGGTCTATTTCTGGACGAGCGGTGTACAGTGCTAGTTGGTAGTGTAACTTACGGCGTGATAATGAGTCTCGAGGATGCAAATTTTGACGGCGGCTCTCGGGCTTCCGAGTGGAGTTCGATCTGTGGCGATGATTTATATATAGGAAGTTTTTATGATTTTAATTAATGAAGATGTAGAGTTTAGGAGTATGAATGCGGTTTTATTATTTGTTGGTTGGATATTTTGCACACGAAGAAGTATAGTAAATGAAAATCTTTGTAAAATATTTTATTTTTACCTAAAGGTTATTTAATAAAGTCGTCTATATAATTTTACGTAATAGAATTGATACCATCAAATCAATTTGAAAATAAAATTGATATAATATAGTATAATTATAACAACCGTAAAAATGTAAGGAACTAATCTTTTCTAATACACGACTGCACCAGTACAAAAAAATTATACTTTTTATCAAAAAAGGCATCTAACGTATACATATTTTATTCCCTCAACCTAAATCCACGTGCAAAGATCGTCCGATAAAAATAATCAAAAAGCGGAATTTATCACATCTCGGGAGAAAACAGGTTACCGCCGCGACAGGTAGAGAGAAGGAAAAGTCCTCCTATCGCGATATCAAACGCGCACGCGTTGCCTAATTCTATCTAACGAACGAGATCAACTCTCGCGGTGGCGCTCGTATACTTACCTAGTTGGCAAACAATATTCCGCGCTATATGCGCGCAGTCAAGCGAAATCAATCATCAAGGCAACAGAGTATACGCCGCACCGTAATAACGGCATTATATTTTATTACAAAACATTTTAATGCGCGCACACCACCTTGTCAATTACCTCTTTCTCTCTCTCTTCTCGACGACAACACGAGCGCACGTTTGACCGCTCTCGCGCGCGCGCGATGATTTATGAATGCATTGTTCCCCCCTCCGCGCGAGTTAATTATACGACAGAAGTAAATAGCCGCCGCCGTGCCGGCGAAACAAAGTGTATTAACGCTTTTATGTATACCGTATATATAAGTATATGTACGTGTATGCGCCGCCACCGACGATAAGGAGAGAGAGAGAACGCGAGCTCTTTCTCTCGCGCGCGGTACAAGCATACTTTTACGAGCCGCGCGTGCTGAACGCCGCCGCGGCGGTAATGGGCAAAGTCAAGTGCCTCGGCGTGTAATCCGCTGATCCGCGGCGCCCTCGACCCCGTCTCTCTCTCTCTCTCTCTCTATTTTTCTCTGCGATGCGACAAAGCCGATGACGTTGTTGTGCGCAGGCGTTTCACCGAGTGCAGTCGTCGTCCTTTTTTTTTTGTCGTCGGCGTCCCCCTCGGCGAAAGGTATATAATCCTGTTAGGATCGTGGGGACCGCTTTTGACGCAATGTCACTGCTATGCGAGCGCAAGTGTCACATCTCCGCCTTCGCGCTATTCGTTTCCGATGACTCGAAAATCGCCGATGAATGGGGCGACGCGCGCAGTCGAGCGACAGAGTACACATTGATTATACGCTCGAGAGTATTTTTCGAGGATGGGATTTCGGTCCGGCAATAATAGGATTGCAATATCATTTTTTCTAATCGCGTCGGTTGGTCGTCTTTTCAAGGGGTGAATATATTTTTATTAAAGCATTTGGGTTTGTGAGATGTGACATGGTCGCGTTAGACAATGTTTAAAATTTATTTAAAATATCAAACTATCCTAATTCGAATATCTAAAAGATTAATTATATGTGTATTTATTTGATTGATTTTCACTTATTGAAATTTCGAGAGTATTGTAATTTTTATTGTGATCTATAAATTTATAGTTTTTGAAAAAATATTTTGTTTTGTTTTTTTATATAAAAATTTTATAAACTATTTGATTTTATTGATTTTTTAGATTCAATATCATATCCTCATATATTATGTATCCATATATGATTATGTATCATACCCCTAACCCACATCGATATACGCCTTTAAATCGTCAACGTTATGGGAACGCAATCTCCCCCAGATCTATAGCATTCGAATCTCGCGTGCTCGATCGAGCGTAAAGTGTCTCTAACCTCTCTCTCTCTCTTTCGCCCTCTCTCACGCAGGTGTGTGTCACCTGCATTCACATGAGCTGTGCACACCTCGCTCAGGTATACACACACACATACACAAAACATCACACATAAGTCCCCGAAAGCGTGTCACAAAGCCAAGAGCTCCCATAGGCCTGGGCCTAATAATGACGTCAGCATCCGAGGGGACAGCACGCACCATTGTGTCGTTGTGTGTCGCGCACGCCGAGCGAGAGGTCTCTTTCTTTTTTTCTCGCTCGACTTCTTCGGCTCGTCCTCCTCCACCTCCTCCTCTTCAACGACCGCAAACCGGCAGGCATTGTGCGACAAGTGGCAATTCCGCGGCATTCGTCACGCCCCGGCCTCCACTACTCTCTCTCCATTCTTCTGCGGGCCCCGAAGAATGGAAATAGAGATTCGGGACGCGCAAGGTGCGTGATGGGCTATTGATCCCGCGAGAGAGAATCCTCTTCATTAGCCCCGACTTCTTCTTTCTCCAGCGTGAAAGATGCCACTTTTCCGTGGGAGTTTCGGAACACGTGTGTGTCTGTGGGTTATTGTCGCGCGAAAAAACACTCGGTTCATTAGGATTTCTGGTTTTTATATATCGGCTCTGGGTGGCGAAAGAGATTTATAATGTTCGAATGTGATTTTAACGATCGGTTTGTTCAGCGCCGACACATAGCTCTAGCGCCGCTGCACAGGTGGCCATTTTCGAATTCATTAATTAGAGAACAATGGGGCGTCATTAGCTCGCAATGCTATTGTTGTGGACGTTTTTTTTTTGTTCTTACGGAGCGGTGGCTCTCGGGGTAAAAATGTCTTAATAGATCATAATGGAACGATAATCCGGATTTAATGGAATGTTTTACAAATTTGGGGAAAAGAAAAATAGCTTTTGCGTAATTGATTGTGTGCGACTACTCGAATAACTTAAATTTAGTAATTGTTGCGCAACGTATCGGCTTTCTGTATAGACACAGTGGCACGTAAAGAATCGTGTAACTTATTTAATTAAACGCCCTGAACTCGATAATAATTCAGTCAAGCACATGAACATTCTTCAAATATCTTCGTATCTGTGTTACATAAAAACTAATATCTCAATTACTTATAATGTCACGTTTACCTAATTGCTTGATTTATGAAATGCATTTTTCAAAATAACTCTCGCAACGCTGAAACCAAACACTGATTGATAAATTAAATTTAAACCCTCACTGCCTCTCTTAAAAATTCCATTTTCATTCCACAAAATTATGACCACTATAATTGCACAGCGCGTATAAAAAAAAGAGACGACGTTCATTACCCCAAAAAAATGACCATCAAAATCGGCCATAAATAAGCTTTTCCACCGTAAAATAACCGTCACCGCTTGGCGCCAATTAAAATATTTCTCTATTTTTTATGTTTCAGGTAAGCCTCTCTCTACCGTACCGGCAGCAGCAGCATCTCTAAGAATCGTAAAAATCTCGCGTCTCCATCGTCCACAGAACTACCGCCGCTCTTCTGCCTTATGAAAATTTCGCGTCGCCGATATTCCACCTGCAGGCGGCGCGACCGTAAGAACGATGACACGCGGCATTAAAAGTCTCTCCTCTTCGGCTCGCCGCAATAAACACACGCCGGCGCGTAACGTGGAATTTAATACCCGCGCAGCAGCAGCAGCGAATCATCGCTCTCTCTCTATAGGCACGCGGGTAATTTTAAAGCCGGGGAAAAAAACCGGACAACGCCGCCGGTGCGATTACGCGCGACATTAATTTAATTTATGCGCGATTTGTCATTCCACGCGCGCGTGGACACAGAGACGCGCGCTCGCGAGGACATCGTATAATAATACAGCACGAGAGAGTTGAAAAAAAAACGAAGAGAAATAATATCTTTGAGGAGGGACAAGAGAAGCGCATATAAGAGTGCGTGTATGCGCGCGCGCGTGTTTCTGTGTCGTTTTCTCAGCCTTGGTAATTAACGAGACACGTATAGATAGATGTATACACGCGGTTGGACGACACGACACCTTTTGTCCCGCCGCGCCACGGCAGATGCGATTGCGATCCGCAAAGTCCTACTTTCCGCGCAAGCGCGACACTTGACTTGCGGAGATACGCGGCCGTGAATGACGCCTCGATTAAACGGCGAGACACGAAAATCTTCGCGCGATGCGTTAGAGAGTGAAGCTTGAGGGATTCATTAATCTACGATGGCGCCGCGACGATTACGTACTGTAAGTGTGCACTTAGAGACTTAATGATTACGTTTTATTAATGCTCGCCGGACAGGGGGATTAGTTCTTTTTTGCCTTGATTGGTGTCTAACGTGTTTTTCCTTTTTACTCTCTCATCCGAAGCCTTAATGTTTTGATTAGTTGTATCGGGAAGGTTATGTGCGTAAATTTTAATAAATTTATCGCCATGGTAGTGTATAAATTTTTTGTTTTTACGTGCAAATGGATACAATCAGTCGGAAAATGGGTTAATTTTAATGAAAATTTATTGTAGACGTGTCGTCGTATAAAATCATTAATTGATTTACTGTAGGGTATCCTTTATATTAAGATATTACTTGCATTTTCCAAGCGAACGCGTGATAATGCTATATTTATCTTATATATTTAGTTGCAAATTACAAATTAATGAATAAATTTAGAGACACTATACAGATTTATGAATTTTACATATTATAGGCGCTGGTGCGCCGAGCGACGATTCATAAATTATAAAACAGGTTCCAGCGTTCGTGCAAGCCGACCATTACAAATCATTTCATCAAATTCTCCAATTAATGTAATGATTTTCTCAAAACAAAATAGAGGAAGTTAATTGACTTCTATGTTTAACAAACTAAACGCTTCAAATGACAGTTTGAATTACATTAATGATACGACTCCATTACATACGCGATTTTTTATTCTCTATTTATAACCAATAGAATCATTCAACTTAGCCGCTGATTACCATAATTAAATCTTCGCTCTGCTGCAGCGTATATAAGAGACTTGCACAATATAACTCGAACGAAAGTGTGCAATCAATCAGGGGAAAGAGTAAATCGCGCGGCGGCGGCTCGCAGAATTCACAATCTCATAGATCTGCCGCTAATCCTTTCCACGTGCGCGCGACTTTGCTACTGTCCTTTTACCATATAAGCAGACATACCTGCATAGAATTTAATACTTCTCTCTAGTTGTATTTTAATTAGTTGTAATAAGAAATATAATTTTTTAACAATATCTTAAGCAGATACCAGTAGAACAGATAGAAATTAACAAAATAAAAATACATTTAACTTGTACATTCGAAATAATTAAAATTCATTTATCGTAGATTACAATTTCAATGCACTGCATTTCATAATTCAAATCATAGACAACAGCGCTTAACTCTAATTAAAAACAAAGATAGACCTCTAGATCCCGCAGTAGTAGTAGTAGCGCGATAGGTACCTCGCAGGAACGAGAATGGAACGACTCCCTTCGATCGTATCGAAGATATCCCGGGTGCGCTCCCGCGCACTTAAGGTCAATTCGACCTGTACGCGAACACACCCACGACTCTCTCGGTGCACCTTGCTACACCTTATTTATGTACGTATCTATCTCTCTCTGTGTACGTGCACGTGCGCACCGGGTACAAGTCTCCGGCGAATTATACCCGAGATATACAATTTCTGCGGTTACGACACACATACACACAGCGCGACGATATTTGCATAATTCGCTTCTTTTTCCTCTCTCTCTCTCTCGCGCGCGCGCGCTCCGCAGGCGTCGCCTGACGATTTTGCATTGTTAAGCTTGTTTACGCGTGCGATGGTCTTTGCAGATAATTAGGCGCTGCGTGTGTGTGCGGCGTTCGCAAGAGATGTCTTGGACGATAGCGGTGCTGGAAGAGGTTTGTCGGAGACGAAAACAAGCTGGAGGATGGAAATTGTTTATTTCGTTTGATTCTAGGTTGAATTGTGTGAAAGAAAGCCGTATTATAAAACTGATTGTTAATAGGAATATCTTTTAGAATTATTCTAATAATGCATTGAGCAGAAAACCTATTTTTGCTAGGGCTGCACGATATAGCAAGATTAATCCTGATATTGTATTGTCTTGCTTCAATATTCAAGACAGTAATCGATAAAATATTTATATACAGTTTTCGATACAATGTAAAGATTGCGGTGTCAAGAATGTAAAGAATCTTGTCTTGTCTCGAAAATAACTTAACATTTTCTAATCGCAATAATTTATCGAAATAATTATAATAACGGAATGCAACTCTCAATTGTTGAAGAAATAGGGGGAAAGAGGAAAATTATCATGAAAAAACGGGAGGATTATTTATTAATTTTATAATCTTCTCCTATATCTCATCGAGCCGACTTACTTAGGTACGTACGCGACGCCACAGGCAGAGGGCGTTATAACTTTCTTATAATAGAATGAACTTTGGTTCAAACATTATATGCTAATTAAATTTTTCATTTTTTTTCATTCAATTAATCAATAACAATTTTCAACAGTTTTTAAAGTAATCGCTTCCCAATCATCATTAAAGCCTAATTTCCCTAACCATGTTTACTTTTTGCTTTCCGTGCGACGCAACCATCACGTGAACGCTCCGCCGCTCGGCATCCTTACACAAGCGCCTCGGTATCTTTGCGCGCACCCACACACACGAATTGTAATATACATATACACATACGTTCTGCATACATATATGCCTGTATACACTCGCTAACTGGCGCGAGACCTCGCGAGGAACGACCGACCTTCTCGCGGCCGTTTTCGACGCGGACACTTTCTCAAGAGCGTTCGGCGATCGATATAAGTGCCTTTTTTTTTTCGAGGTATAATAAACATGCCTTTTTTGAAATTGTTTATGCAACTTGACACGTGGTATTGAATATATTATAAAATGTCATGTAACTGCGACGAATTCATTATTATGGCAGTTTGTTTATAACGTATATTACTTTTATAAATTATTTATGTAAATTTGCATGCAATTTCGTTATATTTGTTTTGCCGCAGGATAATAAATTTTTTTCCTAATCCTTGAGTTGTCATAATAATGAAATATTCAATTTAATTAGGAAATTAGTAAAATTTTCATTCGTGCATTCTAAATAATAACGACACCGTAACTTTATACGCATATATAACTGTACATATTTCGTCATATTTCTATTACTAATAGTTTTCCAGCTGCGGGAGTAAATAGCCCAGCGCAATGAAATCTCTATTATCCAAAGTATTATGCTGTCGTTGCGGCGCCGTACCTACGCATTACATAGTTAAATTTTCTGAAATTCAGCGAACCAGCGCGGAAAAAAAATTTTCCCCCCTTTTTCCCTCCCATCCCGCAGCTACACATTCCGAGAAGTCATCGCGGTACTTGGCATTCGAGCAATTTCAGTAGCGCACACTTACACACACACACACATAACAGAAACTTTACCTGCACATGCATAGCTATGTGTATGAGTGCCGCCGCGAGCATATAGGAAGCCCACAGCACGGCGGCGCGGCGCGACTTTGCCTCGACTGCGCGCGCGGCAATAGAAAACCACTTCCTCGAACGAGGCATTATTCCCATCCAAATCGTCCTTTATGTAAATTGCTCGCGAGCTCGCAGGAAGACGGCGAGGACGGTGCGAGCGAGAGGGCAAAACAGTCGTCCGCGTCCTTCTCTCTCTTGTACACGGCACGGAAAATTGCCGCGCACTCGCGTACGACATAATGGCCGCGCGAGGTTTTGCATTTCTAATTCGCCGCCGCTACTCAGCACACACAGCTTCCAGTGGTATAGTGTCTCTGCGCGCGCGAGGCTTGAAGTAGTGTTACGCGCACGCACACGTGTATATATACATGTACACACGTATATAATGACAGAAGAGAGGAAAATTGCAAGCGCGCGCGCGCCGCGCGTTATTTCCCTGTCGTTCATGCTGCCGACCGCCGCGAGGTAGTTTTCACGGAGAGAGAGCCGCGCGCTGTACGCTTATTGTTTCTGCAGTTTCGTCATTTTGCGTATAGAGAGGGCTTTGTGCGAGAGAGGGTAAAGAGAGTGAAGGAACGCGCAGAGCGAGTTACATTTTCGCGGCCGCGGTTTATTGAGCCGAGGCTGTTTACACGCCGTTGCGGCTGCTGCTCGCCGGCTAAAAATTTAATGAGCCGCTCTCTTTGCATTGTCCGCGCGCTGTACTGCGCCCCCGTGCGTGCGACTTTTTTTAAGGAGTTTGAGGGGTTGTGTATAGTGGTGTTGTATGGCACTTGTTCTTTTTCCCGAGTGTGGCCGGGGCCAGGGCTTCGCTTGTTTGCGAAGTAGTCAATAGCCCTGTACGCCGCGAGATTTGTTCTGTTTTTTGCTAAGTTTGCGCATTGTGTATTTGCAGAATGCAGCTAGAAATGAGAAATTCCGAATTTATATTTATTTTCTATTTTCTCGCGATCTGTGTATGTGTTTGTTCATTCGTGGAAAAACCATCGAAATATTTCCGCATAGGCGAAAAAACAATATTTTCATCGATTAGAGAGCAGGATTTTCATCGATTAGAGAGCAGGTCGAATATTTTTCGCGCGCTGGAAGGAATTTTTTGCGAAATTTCTCACGCTCATTTGCAAAGAATATAACAATTTTCGCTATATTTAGCACTGACTTATTTCTCTCGAACGGCGGCATGTCAAAACAAAGAGGCAGAAAAATATACTCTCCTATCGCGATCAGTCTCCGTCGAAAAAACGCTTTTTCACACACACACACGCACACAAACCCAGACGCGTACATACATATATACATACACCACAATGGGAAGACTAACTCGCTGACATTTAAACAACGATAATCAATGCCGTTTTTGCGACATATTTTACAACTAGAATTAACGGCTGCTAGAGGCAGTATTAAACTCTCCTATCCGC
>JAPYZO010017548.1:0-11750 GCA_030522905.1 Torymus flavipes | reverse complement strand
GTTTCTTTAAAAAAAATTCTTGTACTGGGATGAGCAACCAAATAAAATAACTTATCTTTTATATTGTGAAATAATTACAGCAAAATTGAAGAATTAAATAAATTTCTTTCACGATTTTTCTTGTAAAAACGTACAATTTGGATGAAATTCTCCACTAACAGATAATTAAATAAAACAAATACTTATTTACAACGTTTATACAGCGCAAAATGTTAAGTTATAGACGAATTTATGTTTTATAATCCAAATATTCGAAACTGATTTAAGCAAGCGTAACATCCAAAGCTATTTGCATAATTAACATCTCCACAAGGAATCTCGGGCAAAAACCCTCCGCCACACACACACAGGCTCTTCCAGCGAATGATACTCTTGTTACGTACCGCCGATAAACGATCCATCGATTAGCACAGTGGCCAATTACCGTGCCGGCGGGCTCTCGATACGCTCGCTCTCTTTCTCTCTGCACACAGCCCCCGGGGGCGCCATGCGCGCACGCTGACGCGATTTATTATATATATACACACACACGTGTGGAAAACCTGTCCCAGGGGTCCGGTGAAATCGCGATCTCTTTCTATACCAAGAGTGTATATAAGCCCGCCTTTTTCTCGGTCTACGTTATATTCTCTGCGGTTGTCGGGCGATCGTTACGCGAGCGGTTTTATCTGCGTGTGTAACGAAGAAAATTTCATATGCGCCTGCGGATCGTGAGTGAGAAGTGACGTGCATAGCAGTAGGTAATTTGATAGAATAGTTTGGGTTGTTTTTTGAGGAGGTTCTTGCTGAGGATGCTTTGATATAGTTCTTCGTATGGGGAGATGTAATACTGCTCGAACGTGATGTAGTGTTGAGTAACCGCGTCGATTTTAATTTGATTGGTTTTATTGGTGAAAATGTCCTTGTAAAAGTGTATAAAGTTGATTAAATCTTCCATTTTAGTGGGCATCATCGAGATTGCCAATTTCATTACGTGTAACGATTTTAGTAAGTTGGAAGCTCCCATGAACTACTTGTTTCACTTTCCAATTCATTAAATTTAATACATCAGGGTAAATGATGAAAGATAAAAAAAAGCCAAAAATAAGTCACTTTTTATGACACCATTCACGACCCCATGCTATATATAGGGAATAGTATACGCCCCAAATATTCCATAGCATAAGTTCAGAGTAAGCCACCCATAAACAATATATTCATTTCACTGCGTCGGTTGATCAAATCAGCAATTTACATACTTACGAACTCAACCCCCTCGACTCGAGAAATCTTCTGATAACTTCTTCTATTCGAGATATATACTCCTTCAGAGAGACGTCGCCGTTGTTTTCGACGGCGAGATGATAAAACGGGACGCTCGATTTATGCTGACGGGGGATGATTTTCGCGGGAGACGGAAGCAGTTTTCGCGCTGCGGAGAAAATATACGCGAGTATACCGTCTGCTTTTTTCGATGACTTTTATACGCGGGTGCGAGAATTTTACTGGGTCGCGTTATACTGCGCCGCGTCCTCTGCTTGCTCTTGCGAGAATTGCGTGCTTTTGCAGAGCGAAGTGTTTTGCATGTTCTTTTTGTTTACCATATTCGAAACTTGTGCGAATGTTTTTCGTGGGAGGTTGGATTTAAAAATTTTTAGGGCGAAAAATTGGATTAAAATTTATTTACTTTCTCAAAAGTTATGTCGATTAAACTTTATGACTACGGTTGTATATACGTATTATCATCATAATAAGCGAGGTAGTAAACCCCACAGTGAAAAATGTATTCATAAAACTTTCCAGAACGCAATAACAAGAGAAAAGCCCGATACAAGACATTAAAATGACATGACCGCCTCTCCTATACATGGATAAAAGATCGCGCACAGATCTCATTGTTGCCCTTATAAGATCTAACGCCTCATAACATAGCTTATACACATCAATCAGCGATGCGGAAAATCCTTTCGCGAGAAATCGACGGTGCGCGCGGTAGCCAAGAAAACCCCATGGCATTACCAAGCTGGTGTGTATATATAACATATCCACTGCGGGGCAGGGAGGCGGGAGATTTAAATCATCGGCGTGGACTTCTGTTATTACACCGCGAACGTCCCGTTGGCGCGCGCCTTCGGCGCAATATACGTGGCGATTATGTCGGCGTTTCTGTAAGGGATTGCGACGTAGCGGCCGCACACGCGTAAGTCCTTTTTTTTGGTGTGATATATCTATTATTCGTCATGGTGGTTCTGTTTGGTCGATAAATGTTGATGTATAGGTACTTAAAGTAACGGTGCGTACGTCTTTTTTACGAAGTATTTAATAGTGAGATATTATTTGAGATCCTATTTGATATGAAGAAATTTTTTAGATAAATATAAGGTATTTATTATTTGGATTGCATCGCGGATCTATAAAAACATGGTATAACACAGATTAAAATTTATTTCGAAATTTTCGTCATCTCTATTCATATTGCACATGAATATGAATCTGTACGCAAAAAATGATTCCACGTAAGAGATTCGCATAAATAACGAGAACCGTATGGCATTCGGCACCGCTGTAATTACAAACTGGCAAATTTCGCTCGTGTTTACCGACATTCACGAGCTCTTTAAAGACCTCGCGCGCGCCTTGACAAAAAAAAAACTATACCGCGTGTAAATATGATTTTCGAGCAAATATTTTTTCGAGTAAATCTTATGCAAAGACGTCAAATAAACACACGCGTTCGCGAGAGAGGCGAACAAAAAAACTCGTCCGAGTGTATACATACAGTAACGCGAACGAAATTCCGTGAACACATTCATTGCCGAATGCTATTTGCACTACTGTTTCCGAAGTTTAAGGTTCGCCGAGAGCGAGAGAGGCGTACGCACCATAAATCAAGTGATGTCGGCGAGGCGAAACGTGCCGGCCGCAGCGGGATGCAGGATTTTCCCGGATATAGCCGAAACATTATAAAACAATTGACCGTCGGGGATTTCCTTCGTACGTGTGTGTTATAAATGTGAGCTGGAAATAAATCTGTTGACTGTGTGTCTGTCGTTCTTAAAAAACGCTTGACCCCCATATACTTTTCGGTCCCGGCTCGGATAATGTATGGCTGCGCGTGGGTGCTGTGTTCTAATGAGTAGACGGAAAGTCATTTTCGGAAGCAGGGGATTCTCGTTAAAAAGTCTGATTTACGATTGGACTTTTCGGAAGGAAAGTTCGGGGAGCGATAACCCTTGAAGCTCGAGAGTTCTTTTTTTTAATGAGTTTATTGAGCTGGATTTATAAGTGCCGATATATAGCTAAGGATGATTTTCGACAAACTTTCGACATAAAAATCAAAACTTTTAATCGCTTTTGCATAACGAATATTATTTTAAATTATACTATTTGTTTCAATAATTTTTGTAAAACATATTTGAAATAAAAATACGATATTTAATTTAGAATATTGACTGAGTAAAAACTATATAGCTTATACCTAAAACTTACTATATTATTTTTCGCTAAAATATATAAAATCACTGTAAGTTGCAAAAAAAATGTTTAAAAAAATTGTATTCACTTGAAAGAAGTTTTTAATATGTTCTATATTAATTAACATTTATTAAATATTTTTGTTAACGAAATATTTAAATTTATACACAAAACTACATCTTTCCCATTGAAATAACGCAACAAGAAATACTTGACCCTTTTCTCCCATCCGTCAATCCATCAGAAAATTTTCAAACTCCATCCGCCAGAGATACACACGGGGTCGCTCATCGTACCCAACCCAACTCTCTCCTACGTACGTACGTTGCTGCTGCTGCTCTGCAGTATCTCAATTGCGCACCGCGCGTAAACACGAGTGGAAATACCGCGCTTCCCTTCCCGTATCCTATATAACCTATACCTATATGCGCGCTACTGCATGCGGGATTCATTGAGAGCTAGCTCGAGCGCGTGTTTAACTTCATTCACAGTCTATACGACGGAACCGCGCCCGCCCTGGAGGACCGCATTCTACGCGTAAACAAGAGCGGGAAAGAGAGACGCGGATTTAGATCGATGGGGTCGCTTCTTCAATTCGGCGTGGAGTGGTATTATGTGCACGGTCGAGCGAACAAATTGACCCGTACAACGGGCTATTATGTCGGCGGTTTGGGATAAGAGAGGGAGAGAGAGGGGGGTGGCCACTTATATATTCCGCATGAGAAAGAAATCGTCGTTTCATTGTCGTGATTAAGCTACGTTGGGAATGAAAATGTAGCGGTATGTAAATTAGTAACGCGTGTGGGTCATGACCGTTACGCTGGGAATGAGAAAAATCATGTTGCTTTGATCGGAGTTATATGAATTCATTTGAATGCGTGCGGGGATTATACAGTCTTGGTATATTATTCTGGCGCAATCGTTTAAACAATAGGCAGAAATGTTGTATTTTATATATTACATTAATGAATGAAATTGAATCGATGGAGCAGCTTGTGAAAGTTCGTCTGTATGACGGTGACTGAATAATTAAAAAATGCCATTCTTTCATTCGGCTCGTTTTAAAATAATGGGCCAGATAGGCCTGGGGAAAGTATACAGGCTGTCTCACTTAAGGCCTCGGTCGCGGTACATGCACAATTTTTATGGTGCCAAGGGTCATAAAAGATGGCAAATTTATTCGTGAAATCGACCTATGTTTTAAGGGTACTTAAGGATGATTTACAGAAGATTAGAGCGTATTATAATGTACATACAGATACGCACGTTGAAAAAGGAAAAAGGAAATTGTCAGATTTATGGCTTGAACTTGATTTAAGTATTGAAATTTTTGTTTTATTAAGCCCTATTAAACCTGATATTCGGTCTAACGGTCGCGTTTGCCTATTTTACAAATAGAAGCTGGGTTTATTGCACTTTGCATTGTACATTCGATTATAAATTATATTTATTTTTGTATAAAATTTATCGAAAGTAATAAAGCGGTCCGATATATTCATGGCGATTTTATGATAGCGGTGTATGATCGACCAGACAAAATTGATAGATTAAATATTCGAGCATATATAAAAATAGTATTTTATCCGAGGTTTCGTGCTAAAATTATTACTTCCGCTCTCATTTCATCAGTTTGATTTTCATATATTTTTAAAATATCCATCAATTTATTGTAGTTCTATTGTAACGCTAGTGTGAGATATATATTTATCTGCATCTTGACGTCAGCTTTTCACTGTTTTGAACTGCGAAATATGTTTTTTCAATTTTAGCACTATGCAACAATGTTATAACGTCAAGAAAAGTTTCAAATGACACTGAAAACTCTTTTGTTGAATTTTGTATTTTTCTAAAGCATTTTATCGATACAGAAGTGTTTATTGTAGTTGAGAAAATAGAGAAAATACTGAATTCACAAAAATTTATTCCATTCGTCATTCTTCTAATTAAACTAGAATCAGCGCCCCTTTATTGAACGATACCCGTACCGCATTTAGGGAAACAACTTGGCCGCTGGCTCTCTTACTATTATACCGTTTTCGCCACCACTACACCGCGGCGTGAGACATACAAATAAAACCTCTATTTTCAGTATCGCCGCGCGTCGCCCCGTCTCGACGCCGTGAATCAGTGATTTTAGAGAAACTTGCCAAAAGAATCGGGCGACGATGTGGGGAAAAAAGCAATATATACGCACACAGAGAGATACACGTGTGTGGCGGCGTGAAACCACGACGCGCGCGAATAACATCGTTACGAGACAAGTGTCTGGCGGTGGCCCCGCGATAATGGACGCCGAGGTGATATAAGAGGATGGATGGGCGCAGAAACAAAGATAAAGGAAAAGCGAAAGAGAGAGAAGTGAAGCAGTGAGAAAAGAATAGATAGATAGGTAGGAGGATTCGAATAACGCAGAGAAATGTGTGTGCGTGTGCGGCAAAATTGTGGATAAATTAAGTGGATGTGTTGCAGAGTGATGTTATGGGATGTTACAAAAGTGACAAAATACTGTTAAAACTTCGTGAAGCACGTCAACTGCTTTACTGCAATTGTTGGAGCTTCTATTTTCATACTATTTTCTAAATCTATTCTAATAATATAGTGTATTCAAAAGTTTGCTTCGTTCTTAGAAAATTTTTAGCGATTCGAAAATAACGAGTTTTAAAAATCTCTTGATATATACACTTGGATTATTTTAATATGGTGTAAATAATTTTTGACATTTACAGCTCTTAAAATAATACTTAATCTCTTTTGACTGATCATTTTATTAACAAGACCTAAATTGTGTACCTTGACATTTACGCCGCGATATTTTGAAAAGTGTGAATTTTACGATTTAAAAATTTTATAGCTTTTACTCCGTATAATATGCAACACGTTAACTTTAAGTTTATTAAACTGCA
Organism: Torymus flavipes; assembly: GCA_030522905.1. Lineage (NCBI taxonomy): Eukaryota > Metazoa > Arthropoda > Insecta > Hymenoptera > Torymidae > Torymus > Torymus flavipes. Next base: position 5,394 of record JAPYZO010017548.1, on the reverse strand, counting down.
AACATTTAAATGTAGAAACACGTTTTTAATAAAAGTACAGGATAAAAATCTGAGAATAAGGTCAAGATCTTGATGCTAAAATAATTTTAAACAACATTTTACAAACATTGTTGTGGTGGCGTACTGACATTTTCACGACTTTGTTTCACGCAATGACAGCAATATAAATTGTAATTTTACACTCCATTTAATTAATTTAAAAGTACACCACTGTTACATTCAAAAAATTATGGGAAAAATAAAAGATTTCCAACCCAAAAACATAAATTAAACACATTATTGTATTGTTGACAAAAAAATTATACAGTATATTCACCCTTTTATTAATACAAACCTTTATCTGCAGTATATCCACATCGGATGATGGAAAAATAAAAGAAATCGTTGGGGGGTATCAAACGATACGAGAGCAATTAAAAGAAACTAGATACGAAAATAAGAGAAGCAAGGCACACTACGGGCGCGCGATCGCGCGGCACGGCAAAAAGAGGAATCGTAAAGTAGATGGACGGAGGAGAGAGAGAGAGAGAAGCCGAGTGAAAAGGGAGAAAGAAGAAAAGAGAGCGTCGCCGCGACTGAAATATATCCGAGCTCGCGCGCGCACGCGCAACCTTATCAAAACACCGGGCAAGAATAGGTGTAGGACGATGGCGCGACTCTCTCCTCTCTTTTTGCGTTGCAATAAAAAGCGAGATATGAGACCCTCTCTCTCTCTCGATGATTAAAAAATGCGGAGCGCGCCTGCTGGGTTCTTCGCCACCCGCATGACGGCTCACGTGCTGTCGGGAGTTGAGTCGTTTTCTTTGCTTTTTTGGGAGGAGTAAGAGGTCTCGAGACGCGGCTTAGCAGGTAATTAAGGTCTGAAAAACTATGTTTAATAAGCTGATTTAACGTCCGATTTAATTAGGTTGCCGAAGGAGCGAGAGATAGCGCGCCTTTTTAGATTAGTTAAAGTGCTATTGTGCCAACACGCGCCTCTCTTTGGAATTTTGTTAGTTTGTTTTGTCGGGGCAGTTTATTTGCATATGAAATGCATACTTAATGATAGGCGCTATGCCACTTTATGAGTTCTATTAATATTGAAAAGATGTTAATTGTATGTGGAGTCTGGTTTTAGTGATGGGATGCTAGTGCGATTTAATAAACTTTCTATATTAAAAATGTGTCATTAAATTACATTGAAAGATAATAAGTCGGAATAAGTTTCTTTATTATTAAGTGGATGTAGGAGTTTACGATATGTAATTAGCCGCGTGATATATATCGTTTTATTTATAAATTTCGGGTTTTCGCGGATTCTTTGATTGAGTTTTTTAAATAATTATTTGCAGTAGTATAAAAAATAATAAAATAACGAGAATTGTTTATAAAAGAAGAGCAGTATTCTTTCTTTCACAATATACTGAATAATCCATTCGTCGAGAACTTAGCGAAAGACAAAAGAGTATGTACAACCATCTAAGCAGCCAAAAGCGAGACTAGCCAGAATAGAAGAAGATAGCCATCGGCGAGGGGGAGATACATAACACGAGACGCGACGACTACACCGCGTCTCGAGAGAGAGAAAGAGACTTACTTACACACATTTATTTCGAGGATTTCGGGTGTACGGATAACGACGTAATTAACGAAATAAGCGTCGCGACGCCGGCGCCATGCGGGCCGTCTCCACTTAATTAACCCGCTGACGTTTCGTGCGAGCCGCGCAGAGCACAAAATTTTTACTCTTACTTGCCCGCTGCTTCTTTTCTCTCAGATGTATCATTCTGGCTGTTTTTTCGGCGAACGGATGATTTATGAGCATCGTCGAAGTGATGCATAAGTCGGAGTGGCCGCTATTATGCTTGCGCATGGGAAAGTGAGAAAGAGAAGAGTCGGTGCAAAATTATTCGGAAAATCAAAAGTGTTTAGTCTAACGCGTTGTTATTGATGCAGCTGTCATGTTCTTGGCAATTGTCGTCGCTGCGTGTTCGATTTTTCGGCTATTTTCATCCCGAGTATTACTCTCTTGCGTAATGGGTTTTAATATGTTTTCAAAAGAAAAAAAAAATCTTTTTAAAAAGTGGATGATAGCGATGAGTTAATGTAAAAATAATTTCAGATTTCTGTTGTATATGTCATCGATCGTTATTAGGATACTGCCGTATCATCAAAATGAAAATAATAAATAAATAAGCTTAAATGAAATCAAATAAAACACTTGATATAGGTACGCTCATATAATATTTTTCTTTATCATTTAGTACACATTATCGATTAGGGATAAATTATTGTTACAAATTATTAAGATACAAATAACGATCTATATCAATTTCAAGTGCTATACATACACAAACCTGATATTGTTTATAATAACACATGACCAGCTTATCTTGTCACGCGTTTCAACCGTGCTGAATTTTTTGTTTTCTCGAAAAGAAAGAAATTAATTAAAATCCGTAAACCCACAAAATTACTTTATACATCGTCCGTAAACGTTTCTCCAAAATTAAATCATTAAACCGAGCATTACTACTTAACAAGCCGATAACTCTCGACCGCATCTAAAATAATCACCGACCGCTCGTGTGTGTGCGTATACCCCAGAAAAATCATCTCTCAATCTCGGCCTGTATCGAAAAAAGCCGTGTAGTTTCCTCGTTAAACCTCTCTCTCTCCTCCCTGCATATAATAAAATCAGCTGCGCGCCAATTCACCTCACACACACACACATGCTCTATCTATATATTCCGGCGCGCGCGCGTGCTGCGCGATTATGCACGCGGCGGGCAGTTCCCCTCCTGATTAATTTGCATAGCCCGATCTTCGGCCGTAAATTCGCCTTTAAGTCGCCTCTCTCATCCACGCGCGTCTCTTTTTTTCGGGCGTTTCGCGGGGATTTCGCGGGCACGGGGACCACCTACGCGCCGCCTCTCTCTCTCCCTCCCCCGAAAATCATCCCACACGCGACGCGCGCGCGCGGCCCTCCGGGCTATATGTATGTGTGTGTTTCGCAGTTTTTGGGGCCGCATTCGTCGCCGCGGGTTTTTGGGGTATTCGGTGAAGGATGCTAGGAATGCGGTCGTATGATCGTGGCGGGGAGGGAGGACGAATGGGTTCGACGAAAGTTTAAAAAATTCGGCTGCTGCTTTGTAATTGATTGCTTTTCGGGAATGCGCGATTAGTTTTGAAAAAGGACATTGTTGAGGCAGATTAAATTTTTTCGAATGCTTTTATATAGTGGAATGTCGATCGCGCGATGCTTTCATATAGTTTTGGAGACGCAGTGGTTCTTTTATATCGGGGGTTTCTTCTATGTAACTCACGTATACGACTTTCATGCCGTTTATGTTGGAAAATAAAGGTTTGTCAGAAGGCATGAGAAAACTGCAAGGAACGACAAGATCGTCGTAACGAAGAAGAGAAAAAAAGAAATTCCAACCATGAAACGCGTGTGCGAAAAAGAGACATGCATATAATATAACGGCGAATCGGCGCTCGGCCGATCACCTCCGGGCGGATCGTACGACTGATCAAAGCGGCGTGATCATCAACCTGCTATGCTTCTTTTTCTTCTTCTTCTTCTCCTTCTTATACCCATCCAGAACTTCGTGGAACGATAGGAAATCGCTTGCAATCGCGTGCGGTGGCGTGACACTGCGCTGGTATGCGAATTCTTCCCATTTCGATGTCATAATGCACTGTCCCTTTCGGAATTTCTGTTTTATCATTCGACGTCCGAATAATTTATATATCCGAACAATTAATCGTATTTTAATATTTTTAATCTTATATTTTTTTTTTAACGAATATATTTATTTGTTTTTTTAAAGAAACGCGATATATTTCCGAGTGCACGCGTCCACAGCGTATATACATGAGCGCTTTATCAAACAAGCACTTGAAAATCCTATTCACACGGCACTTATGAGAAAGAATTCCAATCTGCTTGTTAATACTTATTATAGCTCTATATACGTGCTGATTATCGAATTCGATCGATGTATTATATGACACTCTTGATAAAGAACTTTCTAAACACAATTTCCTCTAACGGTAAAAATGACTTGCCCGCATTTTCACCCTACATGTGTGGTATATATACCATGCACCGATACCATCAGGAATGTTAGTCTAAATCTGCACTAGCATTATCATGCAAAAATACACATATATGTATGACATTATACAAGCAGAAGATAGAATCAACTATCCATAGCCATTTCATAATCCTCGCTTGTATACATAAAAAATCAACGACCACGACACGAGATTATCTCGAACCGATACACATTCCGCTCTCATCGCTTCCCCGAATCAAAAATGCCACCTTATTTAGTGCGAAGGAGCATGAGGAGAAAAAAAGGCGCAAACGAGAGAAGAATACCACACAGTGCGGATGCAGCAGCGCTTCCCCGTATTATATACACACACATACCAGCGACGTAATCTCAAAAATATAGCCTCGCACGCCCTCTTCTCGGAATTGCGACGAAAACACCCCCGCACGTACGCGCGTGCACACATACAAAGGAAACGTGTGTGCCAGAGGTGACCAATTTGTCGCCTCTCGCGTGAAAATCCCTTTCCATGCACGCACGCGCGAGGCGGGAAAACTCTCGCGGCGGGCGGTCCCACGTGTGGCTGCAGCGCTGCTGTTAGCGCTCGCCCACCTGGAAAACCGGCCAGTCGCGTGTAACGCCGCAGCGATCTGACACATATGTGCTGCCTTGTGTATACATATATACGCGCGCGATTGGCTTTTTGCAATAGCGGGGATTTATAAGCGGTTTCGTGTCGGTTACGATGACGACGATATATTGTGGTTTTTACACGCGGCCCTGTAATTCTCGACATTGTCGTTGCGGATGCAGTGTGTCTTAATTAACGAATCTCGATTTTTATGAATCTATAAATCATAATACGATCGCGCGAGGGCAAGCGATTCAATGCGATCGCGTATACACAGTGACAGCTGGACATGTGTTTGTACACGCTTGATCTGATTTATCCGCGCGTGATGTAAGCGTCGTTGTTCGCGCGCAATTCTTCTTTTTTTTGCGGGAAAACGATGTTAAGTCTTTATATATCTGATTTAGAGGATCGTGACAGTGCGGCTGCTGTTTCTGTGAGCGGGATTACGATTTGGCTTTGAATGAGGAGAGATATATAGACACGGGTTTGATTTATGCGCGTGTGATGGCATATATGAGTGCGCGTATGTGTGTTAACTTGTGCAAACGGGTGTTGGAAAAGCGATAGAACCTTTGTTGAGGTACCGCGGAGAACACGGTAATCATTAATCATTGGATTGATAGTTTAATCAATGATCCAGCTAGTAATTAAAGGTTTTGTTAACATGGGTTTAATTGCTTTGTGGTGATTAGATCCATTGCATTAGTTGTTATTTTCATT
>JAPYZO010017535.1:0-14644 GCA_030522905.1 Torymus flavipes | reverse complement strand
TGAAATGTTTAGTAATTCTTGAAAAAATAGTTTAAGGAATTATAAAATTAATTCTTCTAATGAAATTTGTTTATAATATGTAAGACAAATAGTTGAAAGAAACTGAAATAAATCTTGTTTATGAGCAATTCGTAAATCATCTTATAATTGTTGTTTTAATTTTATATATATATTCTCTTTATAGAATATATATAAACAATGGTTATAATGAGACCAGCAGGTTTCGGATAAATTTAGGAGCAAACCAGAAAAGTCAAAATGGACTAAAATCTATTTAGATATTATAGTATAGCTCGAATATGAATAAATGTCTCTCAACATTCTTCTATGTGTTGTCAGAAGAATTTCGATCCATTTTCAATTGTTGCTAAAACTCAACCCACTGAGATCAATAAATCAATTACGTCATTTTAAAATCCATTCATTTTGTTTTCGAAATACACTCTCTAAAATTCCATAAAATCTATTACAAAAAAATCCGAAATGTAAATAATAATACAGTTTTCAGTACTCCTGATCAAGCATGACTATTTACAATTACTTTTTAACATTTAAGCAAGAACTAATACGAAGAGCTTCTTACCTCTATATCATGTATTTGGCTGAAATGTAAACCTTGAGTAAGCAATCACTGACAACGTAAAAAGTATTTTGTGTAATATTTTATCCATTTTATAATTATTTTTTTTAATAGAATAATTATTTTTAAAAGAATCAAATATTAAATTAAAGCTCTGACTCACTACTTTCTGATTATTTTGCATAATTATTCTGACACCTCTAACTATCGACTTATTTAGGTTTTCGTAGAAACCTATTTAAGAGATCCCTCAATACTTAAAAAAACTTCTCTATCTTTGACCCTAGAGTATAATGAAAAAACTCCTAAAACATGAGTTAACTTTTTTGTCAAAAATGTGATATCCTGAATTTTTAGCCAAACCCATGTGAGAAGCTCTCTTTTTTAGTAAAATTCACATCATGAAAAATTAAATAAAGTTTATAAAAGGTTCATACACTGATAACAAGAAATGTTTATTTTGTTTAGACGAAATAGCTTAGGCTTACAAATAATAAATCATTGATTCTATGCTTTATTCGATTGCACTAACTTTCATAAACTGCGCATTGCTACATTTTTAGAATTCTTAATTTATTAACCAATTTCTTCAGCGAAGAATGGTTCTTTTATAACAAGGATCTCTTTTACGCGTTGAAAATATATGGTTGAAAATTCAAATGAATAAAGTAAGACGGGATCTGCGGCCTGCATTACGGGATCAAATTACATTTTTATCCCGTACTCGAAACGTGTCTCGTTTCATATTTATGCAAAGGGTTTAAAGTTGTTTCTGTGTTCTCATTTCTTTACGAGCCCTAAAAGTGTTGTCCCATAATTCTCAGTACAAGAGAGTAGGTAAATATGTGACTACTTTTTTATAACTTTTGAAATTACATTTCTTGTATATATAATGGGTAATTGAACATTTTTTGCAAAGTATAGTATTGTCTGAGATTTAAAAGGAATTCAGGTAATTTCGTATTTACACTGTTTACAATATTTGTATACATTTTAACTTACACAAGCGAAAAATCTTGGACGTTCGTTGATTAGCCTACTATGTTTGACCATTGTATGTATAAGTTAATTTAAGAGAGTCAAATCGATTAATAAAGAGCTTTTTAATAACGAACAAAATAATACATGATCTGCAGATAGTATGAGGGTAACCTGGATTCAGATCAAAACAATAACTTTGAAAATTTTATTTCGAAAATGAATAATGCATTACCTATAGACGTTTTACTACAGTAATTTGACGCTCATTATCATTTTTCACCCCAAAAGAAACACTTGTACAGTGCATAATTATTAAGACAAAAAAACATTAAAAACATATTTTTTAAGCCAGTCGACATGAAAATTCGACATTTTTGAGAAATTTGTTTCCATGTTTATGTGCATTGCATGCATACGCGCGTGCAGTAGTAATTTTCAAGTTTTAAAAAGCTGCGGGTTAATATCTATTGTGTAGTAATTATGTCATTAATTAACTAAAGAGATACAAATTTATATTTTGACTGAGTATGCCCTCGTGCAATTCTTTCCATGTCCGACCAATGTATATACAGTAATATCAAGTTAATGACTTCAGCTAATAAGCAGCAGTTTTGCGATCTTTTACAGCAGTAAATCCCATTCGCGTTGTCAACGTTTGCTACGTTACAATATAATCTAGGAAATTTTCTGTTGATAGGGCAATGAAGCGTATACGTGTCTCGATTACAGAAACACAAATAAATATAATTTTTCTATCTTCCTTTTTTCCTGAACAAATTACATTGTATATATACCTAAACTAAACAAAAAAATAACATGGTTATATAGTTCAAAATGAATATTTGTAGAATTGAACAGCTCATGCCACATTAAAAATTAAATGTTGTTGCAATTTTCGGTAACAAACTTCGGTAATAAACTCTTCAATCTTTTATATTACAGCACATTAATTAGGAAAAAATGATTCTGTTGAAAGAAGTTATTATTCATTATCGATAAAATTATCATTATCTACAGTATGTCTAAATCCTTATTATTATTTAAAAAAAAAAATTATAAAATTTATACTTATATCTTGTTGAAGACTGCTGTAATTCACTAAACCTTCTTTTCTATGTTTTTATTGAATAGTTCATTGACGTTCGAGTGTTCAATGATTTTCCATCTATACTAACAGCGCGAACATTCCACTTTAGTTGATTAGGCACTACGGCTCTCTATTCGCTTGAGGGCAAAACACGTGCTTTTCTCCCTAAACTTTAGGTATATATGTACTCTCGAGAATTACGTCATCAGCGAGTGGCGTCAGAGAAGCGTCGATCTCATTGACCTCGTGTCACCCGGTGCTATTCGCGTTTGTCGGAGTGCTTTATTTCTGCACTATAACAGATCTTCGCTGCGGAGAAAGATAAGTGCACGAATAACCGGTGAATTTCTTCTGCCCTCTTTCACAACTCGACCGTAAAATATTTTTTCTCCCTTCGCAAAGTATCGCGCGTAATATTTTCACGGATGGAGTCGCGATAGATTCTCATCACAGCTTTCAAACTGAATTTTTGCTGATGCAGTTAGCTACGGTACCTGATGGCGGTGCCTGCGCTCGTTAACATCGGTGTTTGCGTGTTCTGCATACGTTCCTGCGCATCCTCGGGCCGCGATGATCATTTTACGAGCTCGTTCTCCATACTAGTTGTCGTCGTTACCGAGAATTACGACCCGAATAATTTTGAAACGAGAATGCCAACAATAGGCGCTGGCAAAAACGACTAAAAAACTAACTTCGTTCGACATTTAAATTTATCTTGCATATTGGTTATTGCAAATTTGAAAAAGTTATTTACTTCAATATTTATATGACTTATAAATATTTGTATACAGTTTTTAATTGACGGCTTTTTATTTTTCAAACTAGCACATTAAAAAATATTTTGTCATTTTGAAATATTCATCCAAGCTAATCGGATCGAGAATTCAAGAATCGAAAATATTCCTCTATTTATTGTAGATTATACAAATTTCTTTTCAGTTAACTAAATTTTGCTTTTGAACTAACTGTTTGTCCAGTTATAGATTAGATCCAAAAAGTTTCATAAAAGTAAATGTAAATAAGTAACTACTGATTCATTACAAATAATAAGCAATTCAGAACTTTCTGACTACAATAACATATACCACGGTACAACAAATTTACCTATAAAATAAGATCAATGTTTCTATCTAGGAATAAGTCTGAAATCGTACTTTCATCTTTCTACGGGTATTTTCCAGTTTTTCTTCGATTTTTCATTTTGTAACTAAACAGCTGGTTACATAAAAAAAACTTATAATATATTATTTGAATTCGACGTAAATCTCTTTTTATTTTTCATGTTTTCTTCCCATCTTACTACTGCAATTTATTCCGTGCAAATTTATTCTTGCAAATAAAACCCGTCAGTAGCATTTTACTTAACAAAGATCTATATTTACTTAATGAAGTTTGTATCCACTTTAACTAGACTGAATTCATAATAAGAAGAAAATAATAACAATGCGTACTTTAAGAAAATAAAATCTTAGTAAAATAGTAAAACTTTAGATAAGAAAAAAGAATCTTAAAAAAGTTTCTTTTAAATTTTGAGTAAAGAAAACAAATTACTATTTATCTCACCACTGAAATTACAGGACGTTTGAATGAGCTAAAAGGAAATGTTCAAATATCATGCTATTTCACCTTTACTTATATAGCTAGTCTGAAAAAAATCATTACTTTGTGACGTGGATTTTTCACGCACGAGAATTTCGCGAGAAACCCGGCATATTTGATTTAATATTCTACGTACCTATATTTGCCAGACATACACGAAATTGAAAAGAGCAAAAGAATTCTTTTAGTATGTTCCATAATTTGTGCACAGTTTATCTCCGAAAGCAAAAGAATACAAGATGTCTCTTTCATCAGCTATGTACGTGGTATAATATATATACATATATATATACAATATTAGAAAAAATTCAATTAAGTTTATTAAATTTTTAATTATGTTTTATATTCTGAAGATGTTAGTATAAAACACGTTTCATAATATGTTTGAATTTTTTATTAAAACGCAATTCACAGTTATACATTGAAATTAATAATTTTTTTCAACGAAAAGAATTATTTATTACAAGTATGTGGTTTTTAAACTTTAAGATGAAACCTCATTTAGACGTGAGCAAAAAGACCCATACTCTCACTTCCCCTCTCTCTCTCAACCTCATTTTCTTCTTCATCGCGCGCCTTCAAAAATATCCATGAGAAACGCGCGAGCAGTACTTCCTTCTCGCGCGGTTTCAATTCGCGAAGAGAAACCGTGGCGATTTATCCTCTAAAAATACTTCTCTCGATATAAGCATTCTCTCTTTCTCTCTTTCTTCGGCGGTATCAGGCGGAAAAGGGCTGAGCAGAGCGCCGTCGAAAATAACGCCGAGCAGCAACAGCGGCGCGCAAAGCATGCACTCGCGCGAACACCACTTGAATAAAGTATAAGCGCCGGCGGCGGCAGCAGCGGCGGCAGCTTTCACCGATGATTGACAGCCACATCAATAACCGAAATCGATGTAGCCGCGCATATCCGTTCGTCACTTGCGCAGAGCTGACTTCCCGCGGTAGATAGTCCGCCGCTGCGCTGCCGCTCGAACAATTCGCGCGCGTGTCGCCGTTGATTATATTAAACGAAGACGCGTGACGTGTCTCGTCAAAGTGTTCTCGGCTGTGAGTTCGCGCGGTTGTGTGTTATAGGTGCATGCGCGCAACACTGTATGTAGTCGCGGATGTGTGCTCCAAGCGAAATCTTTGATGGAGTGATGCGTGCGTCACCTTTTTGACAGAGTCAGTGCAGAGAAGCTCGCCAGCCGAGTTCAAACGCTGATGCAAATTGGGTGTCGCGCGTTCTTGCTTTGGAAAAGCTTGATCCTTTGTGCGAGTCGAAAAGGTCGGAATAAATTTTAATCAGGCAAATTTGTTAATTAAAAACGAAATATGCGTGAAGTCCCAAATTACGTTTGTTTATGCTCCACGGATTCCAATGTGAGTTATACATCTGATTAAACATACACGTTGTTTGCTTTTCTCATTTATTTTTAAAAGCTCCCGAGTATTTTTGAACAGAAAAACCTTTAAAATAAAATAAAAATTTATTTCTCATTGGAAGTCGAGTATTATATATAGGTATACATTTAATCCATAATTTCCCCTTTCTCTGTTATGAAAACTCATTTCGCATACAATAATTGACCCTTTCGCTAGCTAAAAACCGATTCCTTTAAATATGCCTATCTTTCTACATAAAATGAAATATTATTGTTCTCTCTAATCAAGAGCACTTGATGAAACGCTATAAATTGTAATAAAATAGTTAAAATTCTTTTTTAATGGCATATTTAAACTTATATGTCCACATAGGTTATCATTAGAAGCGACAGGGTTAAAAATGTACACCTTTATTTTCATATGAGTTAGGCGATGTAAGCGACGAACGAAAATCGAAAATTTAATAATTCAAATCGATTTCCTATCCCTCATCGAGGTAAAATAAGTTGGGGGGAAAAAAATCATGCTAATCTAGCGGAAAAATTGAAAGTGTGCCCATAAATATTCAGTCCGAAATCCGCTGTGCCGTGCGACAGCCGCACTCCGAAATCTTTAAAGAACCAGTCGCAAAGAAGCGCGAAAATCCAATTTACCTGGGCGCTCCCTTTCTCTCTCACTCTGGTCGAGATTTTTCGCACGAAACAGCGGGACGACAGCCGAGAGAAATATAGACGTCGGCGCGGCAAATAAATTTGACGCCCTCGCACAGTACAGCGTGTATAGCCCGTGGCGTCTTCCATGGGTGAAACTGTTGTTGCGCAGTTTCGCCGACGACAGGTTGTCGAGGACGGTGCACGCGCGGGGGAGGGAGCGAAGCTCGAGGGGCACGCTGCAAACGCGCGGAAGCTCCGCCGGCAGACCCACTTCCAGGTGAGTAATTAGTTTAGTTAACGCCGATAGGCGACGTCGCGGCTATATAGCTGCGCTTCGCGAGCGGGGCGTTTTGATTTATCGGCACGCGCGCCCACGCAGGATGTTATAGTGCGGTGTGATAACGACGCGTGAGATTTGGATTCGGGCGCAGACCTTAACGAGGTGGTGATTGCGAGCTCGCGAGCACAAACCCCCATTTTTTGGATTCCGAAATACGCGGGAACGCTGAATCGAACAGGCGGAGCTGAATGCACGGTTTAAGCGTTTTCGCCGATAAAGAATAAATGAGAGATTTGTAGCTAGTGGCTAGTGAGCGCGTTTTTCAATTTTCGAAATTGATCATTTGGCTGGAAATTTTGCTAGGCATTGGCGAAAAGTCAATGTATTGAAAGAAAAAAATGGATGTTAAAAATGTAGAGTGTGTAAATCAAAATATGTTATACCTATATCACCAAGAGTTGTGAAAGGACTGTGAAAGCTTTACTACAAAGTTTCAAATGAAACTTAACAGAGTTGAATTCCGTCGATAAAAGCTTTTTACAATTGAAAGAGTACAATAATTGAGCGCTGAACATCAGGTTCTTAATTTAAAATGTGAGCCTATATTTAAAATTGTACAGTTATAATTTTACTTTAACATTGCGTCATTTTGTTTGAATTCAGAAAATAGTATATCTTATCAATATACCAATAAAAGTAAAGTTTGATCTGACAGTGATCAACTAATATTGAAAATTTTATCGAAGATAGAAGATATCCAAGAACAGAAAGACGACAAATGTAAGGTAGAAATTCGAAAATGTTTCCTCCAATATCGGCCAAGTGCTTTTGACATTTCTTTCAAAAAGTCAACGGTTCTCTGAAAATTTAAGCTCTTCATTTTGTCAATAATAAAATATACGCTTTGTAATATGCGGAAAAATAAAAACATTGACGGTCTGTGTAATTTTAGATAGTATTTTCCAATTTTCTTCACAAAATAGAACGAATAATAAGAGAATAGAGAAGTACAGTGGGGAGAAGAGAGAGAGAGAGAGAGAGAGAGAGAGAGAGAGAGAGAGATGAGGTTTTCATCGGGCACACTCTCTGTTGTTGTCGCGCTACCGTAGACGCGAAATGAAAGTGCAGTCGGGGTATTTTATCAAGGCAACCGTGGGGTCGGGTGATTTGACACTGGGGAAGAAAATTGCGCAAATGCCAGAAAATTAAATCTTCATGCAATTACGGGGATTATGCCTGCATTGCGCGGGGATTTCAAAGCCATTCACTTGGATGGAGAATTTCGTGCATGCGAAAATGCTTTCACGGATCCTATCATGGAAATTTCCGAAACGCGATATTACTCCTGCGAAATGGTAATTTGCGAATTTGCTAAAGATTAGCGATAAGTGTTTGATTAAAAGGTTTAACCGACATATATAGAGCGACAGAGTACTGAAAGAGATACAGGAAAATATTTTAGATGACAAAAAGTGAGGAAGCATAAAACCTTAAGTGCTACGTGACCCGCCCGCGGTGGGACACATAATACTTTATGTCGTCTTTCCACGACTGAAACTGCAGCTAAACTTTTTCATAAATTAAGAAGTGACGTTTATATCTTCAAAGCGACCACTATCAAGCAACTTTTATAGTAAAAAATGAGAAAATATGAACGACGTGCTATTTTTTACAGAGCTGTGTTAAAAGAATTTTGCATAGCTGTGTACGCTGTTGGAGAATTTTTTTAAAAGTGAACCCCCGTAAAAGAAAGTTATTTATAGCCAATATATTACACAAAGTATCGATGATGGGTGGTCATTGCTGAAACATGGGCATTGTATGGCCAGTATATTGGCAATGTTAATCTTTTTAACGTGGCTATTGATCTACATAAACGCGTAATTTATACATTTGAAAATGTATGATTGGATTTTATCTACTTTGTTTTCAAAATAACAAAAAAAAAAGAGAATGTGTTTTTTATCTTTCCATCACAATTTCATGTACTGAAAAGGATGCGATCAATGTTAAAATAAAAAAAAAATTCAAAACATTATAATCGCTAAGCATAAATAGATACCAATAACAATATATTTCGTAACTTTATAAAGCCAAACTTTAAATTTTAAAAAGATGCTTGGTTCGAAAATATGTCGAGTTTCAGGACTCGCGCAAATAAAGCGCAATAACAGCCAAAGAGTATTGTTTTCAAACTCGATTTAAAACGATTCCCAGCCAAACAGTATTCGCTGGAAGAATCTCAGTTCGAGCGCTCCACGTGTCTCAGTCGAATGAGACACTCGTGTATCCAACTTCCCGAGCGCGGATTCGCACAACCTCTCGCGAGAAGCATTTCTCCGCAGACGCGCGCGCCCCCCTCTCTCTCTCTCCGGAAGAAAGCGATACGTGCTGATTTTCGCGTAAAAATACACCGACATCGACACTTGCCAGACGGAATTTCCCGCTAGTGCAAGTGCGCCGGTATATATATACGGTACACTTCGCCCTCGTATAGCCGTATCTCTCTCCCATTTACGAGGGACGATAGCCGCTGCCGGTACCGCGGAAACGACCTTCCGGAAGCTTCTCACCCCGTCTAGATACAGCTTTCAACGTTGGGACGCGTCCGATTCGATTTTCCCTCCTCCTTCTTCTTCGACTGGCACTTCTTCGGCTCTGTTTTCCCTTTTGTCTCAATCACCGTTACTGTAGCTTCGCGACTGCCTGGGCGTTTTTCTCGCCAGGTGATGGATTTCGGCGCGAGAATACCAGTCGTGCTCCTGTACTTCTGCATGCAGCCGAGCAAAAACGAGTTAGCTATACGTAGGCCGGGACATTTATCTCGGCCTGGCCAGATTAAATTTCACGGGGCAGCCGTCGACGTGGAAGTGGTTAATAATTTGAATTGAATTATGCTGAGGGATGGGGTTATTTTAAACGCGTGAGCGCTGCCCTGTTTCGCATTATGCTTCGAGTCTCGTTCTTTCTAGATCACTATGCAGTATCGCTAGTCTACATAGATGTCGCCACGACCATCAGACCCAAATGCTTGAAACACCGCCTTAGTGATTTAGGGAGCAGTCGATATTGCCCTTTATAGCTCTTTTTTGAGCGTAATGATAATCTCTCTATCAGTAGAATAGAACTAACTTATTATAAGGCGCAAAAGACTAAACACGTCGGTTACTAAAGCTGCAATATTATAATAAGCGTTGGGCATTTTTATAAGAATATTCATTAGATTAATTGGGTATTAAAATTATCATCAAATAAACCAAACTTTGCTTAGAGTATCGAGGCATATTTTAGAAAAAAGCTAGAACGCGAGAGTATTTGACAACATCATTTGATTTCCACTCAAATAAAAAAAGCTTCCCCACTCAATAATCAACCCAATTAACTTTACACTCATGTAGGGCAGCGTGATTGAGAGGTGCATTTTTACAAAGGTTGTATTTCAAACCTTTAATCGTCCCAAACGTGACTGTCCGTATGATGCAATTGTATAATTAGATGAATCCTATTTCGCTGTATTGAACATTCTAGCTTTCTAGGTATATTATTTTTGGGTGGTTTGCTTGTGACGTAGGTATTCGCAGTTATTGTAGTACTGGAAATTTTTAAATCACTAATTCGAATTGGTTGATACTTATTAACCAATTTAAAATATAGTAGGTTTCCTATAACTTAGCATTTGTTTGAAAGCGAAAAACTTGAAAATAATTTAATCCTCTAAATATGAATCAATTTAAAGTACTATCTTTCGTAATATGGTAATTGCTAGCATATGTAAATGTTGTTATTTAAATTATTAAACCACTTTACAAGAAATCTAAGAAAAAAAACAGTAAAATCTGTTTCCTTTGTAATTCACAATGATTAGACCTGTGATTCAAACATTTTCTTCTAGGTAAAAAGGGTAAAATCTTTGAAATTCCAATTTTTTATAATCTTAAGACATCCCGATAAAAGCTCCGAATTGTAAAGCAAGCGATACCTAGTTTGTCTCGTGAGACTGTCGGCGCCTTAAAAAAATATAAATAAAACAAACATTTCTGATGAATTGCTTTCGGCTGCACTTACTGGGCCATTCTTCCCCAAACGCTTTCGAAGTTTATCCACCACTTTGAAAATTGAAGTTGAAATTTACTGATTTTCTTGGGAAAGAAGTTTCTTTTTCGTTTTTACAGCAACAGTAGTTTATAAAGATCCTTCCTAGATTTCAAGGTATTTCCAGGCCATTTTACGTCGTGCACTGAATTTAAGAAGTGAAGGTATTATGTCCTAGAAGTATAGATATATTAACACGATAATAATATTGTGTCATTTTACTTGGAATACTATTTCCCGAAAATAAATATAGAAATTTTTATTAGACTCTAGTGTGACTTTATGTATTCTGTGTTATTTGCCGTACACAAAAGTAGGATCAATGCTTGTGAAAGTTGCGGGCGACTCATAAAAGTGTACTGAGAAAAAGCCAGAGGCGAGAGAGGCAAAGGGAAAACTCCATTCAAGACTCGCCGACAATAGCATTGTTCGGTATTTTCTCTATGTCGTCGCCCACCCGAGAGACTCCCCGAACTTCCTCCCACATTCCCTCTCTTCGTTATCCACTTACACACTCTGTCATCGAAGTATAAGTCCTCTTTTCCAACCACCGAAAAGTCTGTTCGTCTTTCTCTTCCCTTTCTCGCGCTAGATGTAAAAATGCACCGATGTTCGTCTCAGTCACTTTATTCGGATTTCAATTAAGAAAGTTTGAGAGTCACGCCCCGGACTCTTACGATGCACTAATAGACGTTCGCGGGGTGCACTGCAACCTGCAAAGAAAGTGGACCTTCTTCATAACCTTTCTCAGTTAGCCGTTCGCCGAATTTTCACCATCTTGACCCCGAGAGCAACTTACTCTTTCTCATTTCATTCGCGTCCCGTCTTTTGCACCACTTCAGTAGATCTGCAAAGAGGTCCCCTCACCCTTCATAGCTGCTCGTTTTATTGTTGCTCTTTCATGAATATTTTGCTCATTTTATTCTAAAATATGCGAATTTTTTGAGTGTATGTATATTTCAGGTATTTTGCTTCCTCCTAGAAGAAGCTTTGTGATAGTAAAAAAAAATTTTATGAGAAAATGTTTTAGAAATGTTGTTTAGCAAATTTGGAATCGAAATACACTATTTTTAGAAAATTTCCGTATGGATGTATGTGTATGTGTGTATGTGTGTGTGTGTGTGTTACATTTTAAAACGTGTAGAATGAATAAACACATTTTATGTTTGAACGATATACTATACATATAGGAACGATAAATTAATTTGAAGGAAGCTGCGTGCCAATGACTTGGCAGCGGCTTTTTAATGGCAAAACCGCCGATAAAGTTAAAACTACTTGATAAACAGTCAAGATCATTGATTTAAAAAATCTTATATTAAACCTATAATAAGACTTATTAAAGTTAATAAAAGCACTCCAGAAAAGAATTGCAAAGGTAATATTATATTGATAAACTTCTATAATGAATACTCAAAGTATTTCAAAAATTTCGCTAGAAAAATAAATCACTGGCCAATTTAATTATACAAATTTCGTCAACACAACAGAATTCCGGTATTTTGTCGCCGATTCTCCCGTTCCTGCGTTCTTTCTATTTTTCCGAAACTTTCCGAATCGAAAACTTCGCAAAGATTTTCGATAAGAAGCAAGTCGGCGAAAGTCTGCGAATCCGTGTCCTTGCCCAAGCGTGTTGATGGCGGCTCGCGTCGACAGAAGCGCGCACGGCCAAGAAAAAGAAACAAGACTTACCGTACTAATGTGTTTCTCTCAGTTTGCCCGTTTTTTTAACGCGCTTTCCCATGTCGTGAATTCGAACACCCGCGTACGCTTATCTCGTTTCCGCGGCAATCGTATATCGACGTATCCTCTTTTTGTTATTCATCCGACGATGCAAGAATAGCAGAGGGAGTGAAGCGAGTACGAGAATCCGACTGTTGGCCCGGAACGAGTGCTTTGCCCTGATTATCTCGGTCTAGTAAAGCTACTTTTTACCATGGCGACAGCCGGAGAACTTTTAATTATCGAATGTGTGCGCGCGAAAACGACGAAGACGACGACAACAACGGAGGGGTGCAATTACCAGTGATGAGGACGAGTTAATTAATGAAAATTCCTCTCTGCCTTTCGTTTTTTGCATCGGATATTTGTTTCGGGCTACGTCAGTTTTTAAACTTACCCTGCGTACTATAGCTCCACAGGACATGCGGAATGTTAATGTATAATGTTTAATTAAAATCCACTCGCATATACTCTTTATTTACCAACATTCGTAATCTAATATAAAGGCAATTACGGGTGGAGATAATTTTAATATTATTCAGAGTATTTTAAAATTGCTCACTTTACAATTTAATAACATATATCCTTTTCAGAGGTCCAAAGCAAGGATTCCAAGTTAACAGTTGAAACTTTGGTGTTGAATATCATAAAATTTAATGTCATAACACAATTTTGAAATTTGCATTATTTAGAAGAAGACAATAAGATAAACTTATGTTCAAAGTTTTATTAATAGCTATATAGCCCATTTCCAAAAGTAAGATGAGATATCGTATAATAAAACTTTTTACTATAAGCCTATACGTTGAGATTTATAACTTGTCAATAATGATTTTACAACCAATGTCTCTAATCGAATTTTGAAGGCGGTATCAGTAAATGAAGAATCGTGTCAATGAATTAGTAGCGGTTTTCAATACGTGCCTCTTCCATACATATCGCCAAAAGCCCATACTCTCAAGCCATTAAATAAATTTCTGAAAATCCAAACAGAAAAATTACCTCAAAGATTTTTGTCCTCTCTTATCTATCCAACCAGTCCATAGCAATCAGTTAGCCAGATAGACACGCGCGTATAACATCGCATACAATGATAATGCAATTATGTCAGCTGCTCTCTGTTCTTACAGTCTCTAATCAAAGCGCGTTGGTACGCGTCACAGTATGTGTGCGAGTGCGCGCACGCGATCGCTTCAAAGAATATGACAAATCCGGCCTCTCGCTTATGGCAACTAGGCAATTAGCAGGAGCGCAAGCTCGCACGTGCGCAAGTTCTTTGAAACGGCGCTTTGACCTGTGAACGCCGGCGCGCCTCTATACATGAGCGGCGCGGCCGCCGTTTGAATAGCTAGATTGGCTCCGATGATTCACGGCTATATACCTGCAAGACAGAGAGCGACTATATACACCGAAGGTGGGGGCATCTCCGGGGCGGCAGCTTGACGGCTCGGCGTCGTCTCTGCCTCGCTCGTTTTGCTGACGGGTCGCGGAGCTTTGACCTCGATTGCGCAATTGCTCGAAAGCCTGCGTGCGGCCTTGTATTGTACATATATATGCGTGGCTGTCTGTGTGTCCCGATCGACAAAGGAAACTCTGCCGGAGTGTAGCACGGATCCGCAAAGGGGGATTATACGCGCCCTCATCGTGAAATCCGAATCGCGCCCGCGCGCGCAAGAGCGCAAGAGCGCGTAAATTACATCCTCATGTAAGTGTCTGAGCATAAGTAAGTGATTCTCCGATTGTGCAGCTGTTTGCGATGAGGACGTGTGCACGCGTGCTTAGCTCGGTGAGTACGTGACGGGCGAGTAGGTAAAGGCCGACGCGAGCTTGCGCGGAAAGGGCGCGGTTGTTATAGATGGATGCGGATGCACGATCGACTTGGGTCGATATTAATTGTCGGAAGTTGGCGGGACGTCGATACTCGTCGGAAGGGAGAGAACCTGCGTGCCGGGATATTTGCGTCGTTTCGCGAATTTACGGCCGCTCGCACGGGAGAGGCGGAGTGTAGTAGTAGCTCTCTCTCTCTATATAGCGGAGCGCCCCACCGTTCCACCGATAGGCCGGCCGACGTTTGTCACCGAGGACGCGCGCAAATACCAGGGACTATATACACGCTCGAACTGTGCGCGGACCGTTATTAACGTGCGCACCTGAGATGACGTACCGCGCTGGTACGTGTTGCCCCGGGCTGACTTTTCATTTTCCGCGCTCGTTGTGCATGCGCGCGCGGCCGTGTTTGTGCGACCCCCCGCATGTGTATTTTCCGTGTTTTTTTTTTCGCG
>JAPYZO010017499.1:0-10401 GCA_030522905.1 Torymus flavipes | reverse complement strand
GCGCGCGCGTTCCTTCAAACCTTATCTCTCGCCTATCCTTTTCCTTCACGAACGAGTTTCCTTTCGCGCAGAACCACCGCACACGGGGGGATATATATATATATCTATATATATATATTCGCGCAATAACCGTTGTATACATATACACACGCACACGCGCGCGTATATTTATCATCCGCCCCGCAAGAATTTCAGCTGCTTTATTAATAAACAAACTAATGAACTACCGCTTGCGTATCGAAATTCGATAAAAAGCGAATTTCCATCATACTTCCGATAATATTCCGGCGCGCAGCATCGCTCGAAATTGATTTCGAGCAGCTCTCGTTAGGTAAACCGCCTCGCACTCTCTCTTTTCTCCTCTCTTCTTTCGTACCACTGATAAAGCGCCTCCACCGCTGCGAGGAATATAATCCTTCGTGCGGCGCTGAAAACGCGTCGTAAAAAATGGAAGGCCCTAATCCCTCTCGGCCAAGCGCGCGCGTGGCTATAATCGACGATCGCCGGCCGATAAGAAATTAATGGCTCGCCGCGATTATCTCGTCGCCGGCGAGTGCAAGCGCAATTGAAATCCAAAGGCGACGGCGAAAAGTTGGTTTCGCAATGGAAGTTCTGTGTGTGTGTGTGTGAGTGCAATTGTGCGCGCGCGAGTGGCTCTCGGTGTGGGGCGATGATTGACGGGCCGAGATATTTTCTTGAAAGCGCGCGCGCCGAGAAGTGCAGCACAGAGAAAAGTCGGGTAGATAATGAGTCAATGAGAAATTGAATTATTTACTCGCAGTTGCGGTAATGCGTATAATTATTTTATATTCGTTGATTTATGTGACGCGTGTTATATAGCTATAATTTGCAAAAAAATATTTGATGGATGACTAATCAAACACTTATAATATATAATTGGTGTTTTTTGTGCTGTCTAAACTTTTTTTTGACGTGTTTTTTTTTTTTTCAATATTTTCATGCCGAAGTTAACATTTTCTATTAAAACCGTTATAAAAAGCGTATTAAAAAAGAATGCGAATAGATGTATAGGTACCATATATAAGAGTAGATATTTATAATGTTAAGGGCACTATCTTTGTCGCTTTTTTTGTCACCAATATATAACGGCTATATAAAGTCTCCAATAACAAGTTTTTATATTTTTTATATTTTAATTTTGCACAACTTTTTATACCGTTGAAAAGGTCAATCGATAATGACGACGTTACGTTTTCTTCTTAGGTGTCCTTCACTTAGAACAAAATCGTCAAATAAAAATACACATCTCGACGTTAACCACACTATCCCATTACCATATTACGACTATCATTGAGTAATCACAAATCTAAATCCGCGATTATGTAAATTTTATCACTCCAAAAGCATTCAATTAAAAATACCTCCGCAGGTCCACCGAAAATATTTACATCGCGTTTCCCCCCTTTTCTCTGATTCACGGTATCCTCACCAGTCTTAAATACACTCCCGAGAACTTTATACCTCCACCACATATATATTATTCCCACCCAGAATCTCTCTTACTCCCACTCTACCTTAAAAAGTGAAAACTCGATTTTAATAGACCGAAAATCTGCCTCTCTCTGGAGCTTAGAATCCGACGAGAAACGACGACGACGTCGGCACGGCGCTGCCATTTGTCAACGAGATTGATAGCATTACTCGCACGCTCTCTCTGCTGCAGTCATACGGAAATGTCGTGGGCGTGCGAAAAATGGCGCCCGAATACATGCACTCACACGTATGTATATACATATACGTGCAATCGTAAAGTTTCGGTGTTTTCCACCGCTCCCAAGACGCTCGTTACCATTTATCTACGATTCTCCCGGGTATTTAACATTGCGCACGGCCGAATGTAGGCCATAGAGCTGGCGCGGCTCGTTCCTTCTTCGGCCCGGACTTTATTACGGTTTAATATACACGTTCGGCGTAGTTTATGATATTCCTCGACGCGCGAGAGATGTAATTGACGCTGCTTTCCTCAATTACACGAGCTGAAATACGGGGAGAGGGGGAGAACGGTTAATTGGGGTATCAGTTGACTATGTTATTGGCTTTTAGCTGTAATGAACTAGAATGCTGCCATGGGTGGTAAAATTGCCGTTGTAAAGCCGGATTTGTAATTTTACGTGAATTTAAAGGACTTGGCAGTAGATTTATCAATTATTATTATTATTTTAGCTGCTGCACATACACACATTTCAAGGAACTGCGCAGTCCAGTATTTTACATGACCGCACGAGGGTTGTTCCTGTATATAACACAGCGCGCTGACGTCAGTGTAGGCGGACACCAAAAATACAATCCTAGCATAATGATTGGGTTTATGACGCCACGGCGATGTCGAATGCCATCCGGTGATAAATAATTTGAGCTCTCTAAACATGTGACCACAGTGGCAATTAAAATGCATTTTATACATCATTCGGGGCCATTTTATACATCTCCCGCGTGTATATACGGAAACACATATATACCGCAACGTTTTATATCATTCATTAACTCTTCGGAGTTATATATATTCTGTATAAAGCTATCTATGCCACTTTATCTTTACGCGCCTACATCCTAAGTCGTCGCCGCGGCGCACGTTTTATATATATTATCCATATACGATTTCCTACGAACGCGATCATTAAAAGCAAGCGCGCGCGCGTATTCGAATTTTTACTACCGATTCTCGCGGCCGCCCCTTTTTGTTCTTCTCTGTGTCTCACAGTGGCCGCCGCGGTTCTCGAAAATCCTGTAACGAGGCCCGCCGAGATTTCGCTAACTTTTCGCGCCGCATATAGCCTTTATGAATACGAAGACGAAGTTGGGCAGTACACGCGCATATAGCTATAGGAGATGAGAGAGATTCTCTTTACTATACTCCCAAGACGCTCGACAATCATTATTCTCGCGGCGCGCGAAGGTCCACTCGACAGAGAGAGAGAGAGAGAGTTAACAGAGACGACGATCACAATACCCTCCTCGCCGCCCCACACGCAGTGGATTTAGGCCGGGGCTCATGGCTCTCTCTCTCTCTCTCTTTCTTCCCGTACGCGCGTGCATATACATACCTCTCTCGTGGTACATGAACTCGTACGCCATACATCTCGACGCGTGACGCGCATTAAAGTCTTTCGTCATTTATAATGGCCGTCAACCGGTTCCGAATCCACGCGCGCAGGTATGCCCTCCGCTCTCCACGTGTATGTATATATCCACACACACATATATATTATACACCCAGGATTATTGTTCTCTCTCCCTCCCGTGCACTGATATTATCCAGCGCGCGAGGAGGAGGAGGAGGAGGAGGATAAAGCCGCGGCGGCGTGTGGGTACGTATTGTGCGCAGTCCGCACCGCCGTGCGGACCCTTAAGTATGATGTTCACAGTGCCATAACTCGAACAGAAACACGACTGTCCACTCTCGTTATGCCGCGTGCGCTCGCCGCTCTCTCGCGACTCGTCCGAAGAACAATGACCCTTCATCTGACGTTTCGAACCCCCTTCTCCGAGTTCCCTCTCTCCCTCCCGTGCGGCACTCGATCTCTCGAGCTGTCTCTTCCTTTGTATTGTATTAAGTGACCGACGCTGTCGAGAGGTATTTCGAAACGCGCGCGCACAGCGTCGCCCCGGTTTCCGAGTCGCGTCCTCTTTTTTCTTCAAAGAGTATAGAGAGCTTTCGGCGAACAAACGCCGGTGCGAAAGTTTTTAGAGCGACGACGCCGCCGCGTTGGTTTATGCTAATTTTAACGGGCTAATGGCGGGAGATAACGAGCGAGCTGATCGCGAGATTATGACGGCCGGGCGCGAGCGGCGATGGCGCTAATAGAGGAATCCGCTGAATCGGCGGATCAAAGGATCGCAAGCGAGCTGGTGAAATGCTATTTCTGGGGGGATATTCGCGCGAGAGCGTGGGAAAGTGCGCGCGCGAGGGTTAATTGATTACGCGATTTGTTCTTGCTCTTTTTTTTGGAGGAGTGGCGCTGGTATAATAAGGGAATTTGATAAGCTGGTTGTCTTTAGTTCTGTTAAAAGTTTTATTATGTGAATGGAGGTTTAGTGAGGAGTTTGCGCAGGATTTTGAAAAGAATTGTGGAAAGATAATTTTGTACAATGCAGGTATATTCATAAGCGCTGACAATCGGGATTGCTTCGTGTATAAAATGCAATTGTCGCAGAGTCTCTCGATCTCTGTCTTCTTCTATCGCTTTGTTATATACCTTCGTGTCTTTTCAACATCGATATAGCGAGTAAACGGCGAAGGCCGCGGAGAGAGAGAAATTCAAGAAATACTTGATCTTTGTATCATTTCCAACTTTCTTATTCAGATTAAAAGCATTTCAATGTACCAAGTTTTCAGTTATATACAGGTTTGTTTTTTTGTATGAAAGGCGCTAATGGGAAAATTTAAATCTTCCTTTATAACTGAGCGAACGAAAATGCTCAAAGACGTGCATTTTTGTTTTAATAAATTGTTGCACACGCGTCGCGTCGTCTTCAAAGAATCTTTCTCTCAATTTCGACTTTTTTCTCTCTCTCTCTCGCTCGTGTGTTTTCAAGCTTGAGAAATAACGCGAAAAACTTTTTCAAGCTCTTTACAAGCGTACAGCACAGACTTTCCAGAACTGTAAGTCACAAGTTGTATTTTGTACCAGCGATAAAGAAACATCAAAATAGATGTATTTTATGCAAATACACAGCGACTTGTTAAATTTAGCTTGAAGACGATGGGATGGAATGATTTATCTTATGTTTGCAGTCCACTTCTGTGATTGGCTTTCTAAAGATTTTTGTTATGAAAATTTATCAGTAAAGAAATACCGGGTTTTCGTGGGAAAAGAGCCATAAAAATCATATACATAAGTATTAAAATATCAAAATTCTTTTGAAATATCGTCATTCGATCTATAATACCCTAAAAATGATGGTCAACTTTCGATAGAAATCCGGGACTAAAAATCACGACACAACCTATATAACAAAAGTTTTCTCCCTTCCGACAAAAAACACTTCACACTCTCCTCTAACCTCCCTACGTCATATACAAAGCCTGTGCGCACGCGAAGTCCCGAATTTTCGTTAGTCTCTCTCTCTTGCTCACTGTACTACTACTAGTCTCGCTCTCGCTTTGTTTGGCGCGTCAGCCGGTATGTGTACTCGGCTTAACTAAACATCTCTCCTCGGAGGGAAATTTAAATGCAAACAAAAAGCGGTAGCGCTCGGCTCTTCGAAAAAAAAGAAGGCACGAAGGAAGAAAGAGAGGGAGACAAGGAAGGAATCCCTCGCAGCCCGTTTTTGCGGACACGAGATTCGTTCGATCGCTGCTCGCTCGCTCTCCGGTATTCCGGGCGAAATCGCGGCGGCGGCGGCGGCAAGCTGAGTAAACAGAGGAAAAAGATCGCCCCGGGACACGCGCACGGACATAGAGAAAGAGGGAGAGGAAGATCACGAAATGAAGAAAGGAGCAAAAGGAAAGGGACGACTACGACGACGACGACGTTGTTCTCTAGCTCTCTTGCACTCGCCGCGCGTGTATACGTCGTCGAAAGTAGCGCGCGTGGACGGGCGGATTTTCTATTTTTACCCTATACGTACGCGCACATGCTGAGCATTTTTAGCGAGGGAGCAGCAGCGAGGTTTTTTTCGCGAAGGAGGAAGAGGAGGAGAGGATTCTCTTGCCTTCTGGTTTGCTGCTGGCCGAGAGTTACGTGGTAATTGGAGCATCGGAGGGCAGATTCTTTTTTTGTAATGCACGAAGTTTTGGATTTGGCGACCTAATGAAACGCGATTGATGATATACTTCATTTAACTATGGGGGACAGATATATAACAATAGATATATACATTCTTTTGTTTTTTTAATTATAATTTTATATAAATTGCTGTCATTCAAGACATTCTTAAAATCTGTATGTGTGTATATATATATATATATATATATATATATATATATATATATATATATATAAAATATAAATCTGTATTATTTGTTAACAATAAATTTCATTTATATAATTTTGTAAAAATTAATAATAGTTTATTTTTAATTAAGACATTCTTTTATATACGTTTCTATAAACAGTCACCTATATTGTATATCATTATACCCACGAACTGAAAGCCGAACAAAGGTCTGACATTTTTTCTCCATTACACAAATTACTTCGCGGAACCGAGATGACTAATCTATAAAAGAATTCACCAAAGGTAACATCTTTATTTCCCTTCATCAAACTCGGCGATACCGATCTAGGACACAATTACCGAGATAACTAGTTCTAGCCAACGAAAAAAAAAAAGAAAAACACGAAATTCTCCCGAAAAAAAAACATTCCTGCATTCTAATCTCCCTAATTCACATCGCGCTGCTGCTGCTGCACAGTGTACATCCGAAACACGAAAAACCTCGCCGAAATGCAAATGCGCGCACGAGGAGCTAGACCACAGCTCGCTGGAATCCCACCAACAAAAATTTCATTCAACTACCTCATTTACACAGCTCGCTGGAATCCCACCAACAAAAATTTCATTCAACTACCTCATTTATCCGGGGCCCGAGAGAGGCTACCTTCTCTCTCTCTCTCTCTCTCTCTTTCTCTATCTCCCTCGTAATCTCTTCGACTGCCGCGAATCTCTCTCTCTCTCTCCTTCTTTGTCCGAGCGCACCGCTATACACACACCTCTCTCTCTTTTTCTAGCCGGTACGTAAATAGCCAGACGCGCCAGGACACCTGGTGTCCCTCTCCTCTCTCTCTCTCCCGGAATTGGAAAATTACGGAAAAAAAAATTAGGCAAGGCTTATCGATGAGCGACATCGACGTTGATTATATAGGAACTTTTCCGCCACATGCTCTCTTCCTCCATAAGCAGTTTCCCATATGTGTGTATATACGTATACAATATATGTATTATATGTGTGTGTATGTTATGCGCTGCTCCCCTTTGTTTTCCCGCGGAATTTAGCCGCGGCGTTGTATGCAGGAATTCGAGGATATACACACGCGCTCGCGCTCTCTGCCTTTGTTCGCGGGGTGAATTTTTGTGCGCCCCTGCGTTACGTATATCTATGTACATATAATAAAAATGGAATTTGTAAAATTATCAGGCGCGTAGGGGGCTTAGGAAGAGAGAGAGAGAGAGAGAGAGAGAGAGAGAGAGAGAGGGAGAGAGAGAGAGAGAGAGAGAGAATGTATAACGGTGATATCCGCTGGTGCTGGCGCGGTATTTGCATTGTGCATTAGATTGTATACGTGTGTGTGTGTGTACTGTACGGTTTTCGAGAAAGCAGCGATTTTTTAATATGCAAATGATAGATTTCGCGAGGCTCATATTGTATGTGTGTGTTCCGGATTTTATCGGAGTTTCCTTCGATATATAGGTATGATGATGGTGATTCGAGCGTGTTTTTATTCAAGAGATGGTTATAGTTCGTTTCAGGCTGTGATAGATTATTACACGGGGAAAATGACTATTGAGAAAAGAGAAAGCACGGACGCGTGTGCGAGGTGACGTTTTGCTGGAAAATATAGGAGACACCGATTGTCTCATATTTTATCTCGCTTAAGTACGTTTCGTTGCCCGAGCGCTGCAGCCGGGGAAAATTACATTAGATTTCGCAGGATTGTTTCGAAAGTGGAGAGAAGAGGGTAAGTGAAAAATTTATAGATGAAATCTTTTAATGGGTGCACGGGAGAGGATGAATTTTTAAACTGGTTTTAACTGCGCTGTATGTGTAAGTGAACAGTAATAAAATGTGATTTTATCTTTTATTATTAATAAAAGCCGTATATACGAGAATGTAAAATATAAAGCGTACTTTCAATGTAACTAATGCTTTCTTTAACTCTTAACCACTTATTACTTTTAAATGACATAATGCGGTAAAAACAGAACTCGCATTATCTGCGCTTTTTTGTGTATATATACAATCAAGTCATCACGATCTCCGCAGAAACCCCAAAATCCTTATCATTAAGAATACCTTAACGTCGCGTCCTTCCCCCAAAAAAATTCTCGAAAATCTCTTTACTCGTATAATTCTCCGGGGCAACCGCAGTGCGGCAAAAACTACATCCGCGTGCTGCACTCGTCATCAAAAGCCCGAAAACCCTAAATAAAAAACGTCCTCGCCTCTGCAGAACGAATCTCTCTCTCTCTCTCTCTCTCGCTGCACAGCACGGTAATCGCGCCCGTTGATAAATTGCTACGCTTTCCATGCGCCGCATCCACAATCATATCATAAAATCGGCCTCTCTCTCAAAAAGAAAAGCACAAAGAAAACAAGACGGACGCTTGCGAGCGCTGCTGCACCGGCTACACACTACTCGCACAGAGAAGGAAAAAGGACGACGAGGGCATTAACAACACCTCTGAGTGCGCGCGCGCGCGCGCCATATTCCGAAACTCGTTTCTCGGTGGCAGATTATCGCGCGCGATAAGAGAGGAGAGAAGGAGAGAGAAGGCAGCCCAACCGTCAGAAACATACTTGTTGAAAACGAGGCGACCGCGAAAGATGGACACGAGCGACGGCGGCGCTGGAAAAAAAGATGGGGAACACGAAAGCCCAGGAAGAGAGAGAGAAAGACTGTTAAGCGCGATTCGAGGCCGCGATATCAAACGAACTACGCCAAATCGCGTTTCTCCGTCTCTCTCTCTCTCTCTCTCTCTCTCTTTCTCTGTGTCGTGCAGGTACACGACTATATATAGTATGTTTCATAGCGTGCCGCCGTCGCCGGGTGAGATTGTCTCGGGCGAAGGGAGATATTTTTGAAAATTTTTGAAAACGCGCGCTGCAGTGCTGTTTTTGGTGTGGCTTTTGTTATGTTGACTCGCGCTGGATAGGTACTGGGAAATGGCGCGCCATTGTGTTATCTAAGGCATGAACTGCGGTATAGTGGCATAAAATGCAACGATCTGCGGAAAAGTGTGGTGAAATGTAGTTTACAATGTCAGTTTGTGCAGAAATGTCTTTTGCTAAAATGTGATTATATATAGTAATATGCGGGGTTTATTATACTAGCGTGTCAAAAAGCAATCGTAAAAATTGACAAACTTAAAGGCTAACCATATTATACATACACCAATGACAATCCTATATTTACTCGCGCGGGTAAACCATTTAGCTTGTTTGCCCTTCAACAAAGCGCGATAATCCGAATACCATCAAATTTTATCTGGAATCGTCTACCGGTATACCCGCAGATAACGCGAACAGCGCGTCTATTATTTTCTCGGTACTCGTACAAATTACTTACAAATACACCGATAATACGTACGTATCGTATAACTGCTCTCTCTCTCTCGTCTCATTAAATCCCTATTCCTCTCTCTTATCTCTCCGCGCATCTTGGCGCAGCCTCTCTTCCTTTAAAAAAATTTATAGCACCATAAGACCTGGCCACCACCACCGCCGCCGCCGATGATTAATAAAACGAAAAAATTCCTCATCCCCATACGCGTATAAGAATAATCCGAACGAGCAAAACAGCCGATACTGGCCGCCGCGACGACTACACTCGCTACCTATATAAAGGCGGCGGCGGCGGCAGAGAGGGAATCTCGTAAAATCCGCGAGACGGACATCTCACCGGAGATGACGACGACGACGAGCGGCGACTGCGCAATCACGCCCAATAAACTCGCCATCCTCGTCGGGAATAAAAATCCACCAGTCACCCCATAAAAGAAGCTCTGTGTGTGTGCCCGAGACAGAGGCCGTAAAGGCGGCGTCCAGTGTGTGTGTTTGGCCTCTGCAGAGCCCTTTTACGATAAGGGAGAGAGTAGAGATGTTCGCTGAGATTTCTTGACGAGTATATATAGGTACGAAAAAGAGGTGGAGGAGAAGACAAAATTTCGTCGCTTCGGTGAACGGTGAAGAGGAGCTGTTGAGTCGAGGAGATATTTGAATTATAATATTTCGGAGCCGCGCTCTTGTAAGCTTTGACTAATGAAGTGTGAACGAACAAAGTCTTTATTCTGTCGCCGGCGAAAACATGTTTTTTTCTTCTTTCGTATAGGTGCACGCGGTGAGCTTTGATTTTTTGCGCGCAAGGTTATAAGCGCGTGTGTGTGGATGGTCGAGATAAAAGAGATGACACGGGAAGCTGTTTTGTATATGTGCGAGAGAGAGCGAGAGAGAGAGAGAGAGAGAGAGAGAGAGGAAAGTTTTGAATTTCAAAAATGGGTAATGATGACTGTCATGGTAATTTGAACTTACAAAAGATTTAGAAAAAAAATGTGAATAATAGAGATGGACACTTAAGTCACGAATTACAAAACAGTTAATTAATGTATTTTTAGTTATGTGTAAGTCTAAAGTCATTGAGTGTGCTGTGATAACGGCACATTACTTAAATTTAAATGTTGTCACTTATAAGCACGAATCACCGCAATTAAGCTTCTCTT
>JAPYZO010017453.1:0-10538 GCA_030522905.1 Torymus flavipes | reverse complement strand
AAACGTTTATTTGGAAAAAGACGAACGTCAAGCGCTCCGTACACGTAAACACTATATTCAGAAATTTTTTTGAGTGATCTATTAGCCTTTACTAAAGATATAGACATTCTAAAATTATGTCGGTAAGCACATCACCTTAAGGACTTCACACTTCTTGAAATTTGAATTTATTTTGACGTTTTTCAGAGTGATATTTCAAATAAACATAAAATTGTACATTTTGCATACCTACATATGATCAGTGAGTTACTCTAAATCTTGGTATAGGTGCTAAGAAATCCTTTGAATATTATTCTTAAATGGTTTCATAAAAATAAATGGTTAAATTAATAATCAATAATTTAATTCAATAAGAACATTTACTTTTTACGTTCTCTTAATTTTATTAATGGTATGGAGAAAATGTATTTATGCTAATTAAATATTATTTGAAACAAAACTTGAATAATCTTTACCATTTAGACTTTTTTGTACGGATTTCCTACTTTTTAATAATTTTGCTATATGAAATATTTTACAGATTAATATTTTACAAAATCATTAATATTCTTTAAAAAAAATGAGCGATTTTCATTAAAATAAAACGATAATATGGCAGTAAAGGATTATGAGTCAAGGATAAAAAACAAACAACCGCAATACACTTGTTTCACAGTTTATTATAGGTTATAGATAAATGTAGAATAGTTTAGTTACTATTATAACTGCTGATCAAAGATACTGCGGACTGCGAATCGCATCTGAAAATTTCCATGTACGAAAACAACGCAATCGTGTAATTTTCGCTCTCGACGCTTAATGTATACACGACTATAGTGCTCGCTTCGCTTGTCGAAAAATTTTCAAACGCGATGACGAGTCCGACACGGCGATAAGGGTGCGCAAATGAAAATAATTCGCTCTCGTCGCTGAGCTTTGAAATCGTCTCGAGAGGAAACGGTGAATTTCGTTGTAAATATTATTACAGACAATGTTTAAATTCCCATTACGAATAAGGTTTACTATACAATTTTTAATTTTAACTCCTTACTCTTTTACTCTCTCACTCACACACACACGCATTCTCTCTTTTTCTCTCACTCTCTCGCTGGCTCGCCTTACTAATTAATAATATATCGATTTTAAAATCAATGCCGCTCGTGCGGACGTTTACGACCGCAGACTCTCCCTCTCTTTACTTTTTTCTTCTCTCGCTCGCTAACACTTAGAAATTTTAGTATTTTTGTTTTCGTTCCAATCCGGGTAAGGAGCATATACGTATAGAGCATATATGCAGGTTCATGGCTTTAATTTTTTATTTATTTTTTTATCTAATAGTGTAAATTCATTTTTTTATTCATTATATTGGTCTCTACGCTACGGTCTTAATGAAAAAGTTCTTTCTTAAAGGTTATTTAGGATTAGTTGTCGCTTCGCTTTGGGAGATCCGTATAAACGTAGAAACGTGGTATGAAAACTTGAAAAAGGTTACGTTCTGGCTGACGGTAGTAAAATTGTATATTTCGTCTTCTTTTATCTTTGTGCGGGATTCTTATTTTACTGTAAAACGGACAATATCAATTATCAAAAAGAGATTACGATGGGCTTCGTCTCATGTGTAAAAAGTGGCATATTTTTTTGTTCTTTTCGACTTTTCAAACAGACGCTGAATTTACACAAACGCATTCCCTACGTCTAGATTATATATCACTTACACTGCTCGAGTTTACTGTATGTATATCTTATAATTTTTTTTTCTAATTGTGTATCGTGTAATTCGTGATGTATGAGTTTTTGTGTACTCGCAGCATTTAGGCTTATCATTTTTTTGTCATTTTGTTTCGCATGGAAGAGTTTGCACCTGCAGTCTTGTTTGTCGTTGATTGTACAAGTACAAAAGTAGCGAAAAGAAGAAATTACAAAAGCAATACAATATTTTGTTCTCTCGTACATGTAAAAAATTTCTATTATTACCGAAAACGCGTAATCAACGAGTATAATAATATATATACCATTGACGTGCTTCCAATCAAATTTTATTCTCATTTTCGTCTCATCGCACTAGCAACTTATTAATTTTTTTTTTATTTTTCGTTTGTTCGAGCATACTGTCCCCGCTTAACCGTTGCCCACCATCGCATCAAATCCGTTCTCGTTTTCATCTCTCTGTTAAACTCTTTTTATCTCCTTTACACTCGCATTCGCTCGCAACTCGCAAAAACTCGCAAACATCATACGCAGTCGTGCACAAGCTCTCTCGCGTCCGTCGCTCCGTTTTCTTTAATTTAAAAACTTCGCCAATCCAATCTCGCTACATTTTCTTCTTTCTCGCTTTCTTTCCATACTTCTTTTACAGTATACAATAGTAGTGTAGTTACGGGAGGCTGCCACTCTTTTCATCTTTCTTTCACTTTTAATCCCATTTTATCATTTATCTTTCTGAGTATTTCCCGCAGAGTACACAACGATAAGCGACACTCGCGATTGAAGGAAAAAATGTCAAAGCGCTCATCCTCTCTATCGCCAGTTGAACGCCGCACGCGATGCTGCTCTCATTTCATTATTAATATTAATCTTAATAACAATTAATGACACTTTAAAATTTCTACACTGCAGGGCAATATCATCGTAACCTGCGGCTGGGCACGGCCCAGTATTAAAAAACTTTCTTGCTCGTATGCTCGCCTCGCGAAATAGATTATAAATCGGCAATGACTCTCGATTTGCAAAACCGGAAAAGATCGTCGACGGTCGCTCGAGTCATAATTTTTTTCACTCTTTCTTTTTATCTTTGTCTTTTTTTACGTTTTCCTTTACTTTAAGCCTTTTAATTATTTTCTTTTTATCTGGCGCTTGCAGTTTTTATTATTTCACCTTAAATAAATCGACTGTAGCTCTGAAAAAACTACACTCTCCTGTACCGTCTATTCGCTTGCTGTCAAATGCCGTAATATAATTAATTAATATAGGCCTACTATAAAAAGTCTGTATGCTCTCGCGATGTCGCGCTTTGCATTTAGTAGACATCGTCGTCGCTCCGTATTTTTATTTTTTGTTGCTCGTAACGAAAGAACGTCATTTTCGGTTTTGTTGCAGGAATGGTCCAAATATACATATCTATATAATATACTTTTTTGGTTTTAACGAGAGAAAAAACTTTCTTCTTCCCAAAATACAATTCGGTTAGCGGCGTTTATTCATTCAAATTGTTTTGGTGGACTGAATCGGCGACAATTTCCTGGAAGAAAATATCAAATCATATTAATATTCAATTTTTAGTGATTCACTTTTTATACATTTAGCAGTTTCAAAAAAAATTTTATTTAAAAAAATGAGAAAAATATCAATTTGTGATGCAGAAAGAATATCCACTGAGATTGAAGATTAGTTTTCAAGTATTATAGTGATTGATTTCTATATTATAGAAATAAAATGACTCATAGTTTGAAAGAAAGGAACTTACATTTACTCCAGCACTCTCGATAGTTTCATTAACAGCCGCAGCGACGGCCTTGTCACTGATGTCGATTTCCTCAATAGCCTGTAATAAAAGAAAATATATGAAAAAGACTTATTTGTCAGATGGCCCCTCGCTCAAATGTCTTCATAGATCAATAATTATTTATTGAGGGTCTTAAGAATTACGATCGTTCAGCGAACAATCATAATCAGATGGCGATCATCATTCAAACCAATTTAAAATAAATCGTTCTAGTAACAGTTTATAAATTTTTAAAAATAACTGAAAGTTTGTACAAAAAATGGAATTCTAAACAAAAAAGATTGAAAAGTATTTTGATATACAATATTCGAATACAATTAAATTTTTGTTATTATTTGACCTTTTAAAATCATTCTAATTTCTGCCAACATTGATGAAAAGGTAAAAATACACACTATCTTTATTGGAATTGATATGCAATTTTATAGGTTTGAAGAATAGTAATTTTAATTTCACTAATGAATCGGGTTGGTATGAACTTGCAAAGCGTAAATTTAAGTTTTAAAGTAGATAAACTAAAATAAGCTATTTGAAATATAACTCATGAATATACATAGAGATTTTAAATGACTGAATCACGTATTTTATGTATGACTTCCGGCGCTTTAGAAAGTAGACTAAATTATTTCATAGACCTACTTTAATTAAATTATCGAATTTTTGAAGTCTTTACAATATTTTCATGTAAGGATTTGCAAATGCGGGAAACTAAAATGTTACTCTAAAGTAGTTTAACAAAAAAACGCTTTAAAAGTTTACAGGAATACATGAAATTGCGTACCTTGGTCACTGAAGCAACATCCTCGGTGATAGCCGGCGCGGGTTGGGGCGTCTCCTGTGGCACGGCAGGTGGGGGGCTTACTGGAGCATCATCAGCAATGCCGTTCTCCTTCGTGATGTTGTTCTCGACGATGGCTGCTGCCTCTGGCTCAGGCTGTAAAAAGGTTTAATCAAGAGTTATTAATAGGATCATTTTATTAGTCGATTCACAATCGCGCTACATGCATCTTCGGACGTATAACAAAGATTATTTGGAGCTATAGAGCCGCGAAAACGAATTCGGACGTATACTTGTATTAATTTGTCTCACGACGATTAATACGTTGACTGTTAATTGAGACATTGATTACACTGCGTATTCATTAAGCGCTGAGCTATCTAGTCTAGGAATTGTTTGCATGCTAAAATAGTGCTTATGGAAAGACTTTAGCTAACTTTATTTGTACAATGATAATATCTCTCTCGCACTTATATTTTAACATTCTGAATTTTTCTATGACAAATTTGCCCATATTAATGCTATCCCACCATGCAGATTTAAACTCAAAGACATGATATTGTATGAAACTTATGTTTTGTAACACATAAGTGATATAATTATTATTAATACTCATTTTGCCATAAAGATTTTTTAATTTTTCGATTGCTTATACGTAAAGTAGTATAATATCATATCACTTATGTAATTGATCACTACATAATAAATTAGCTCAACGCAACAATGAAACCCAGTGTTCGTTAATTAAATAAGACAACCAGCATGCAATATACGCAAGATGCTTAAAACACTATGTATAAAGTGCAGTTACGAGCGCTATATAGTATTTTCGTCTATCAGTGAGATTCGTTCTTAACAAAACAACTATTAGGCGCTTTTTTATCATATTAGTTACATGAATAGAAAATAGTTTTGTTTAGCATACGCAAAATCAGGCGTTCACTAAAAATTTAGTAAAAGTTTAAAATAGTATACAAGAAAAAAATTTAATTGTGCTTGTATTTTTATTTCTTATTTTCAGATAAACGTCTAATTTGAGTTTCGCCAACAGTGCGTAAGCCTGTAATGAATTTCATCGCATATAGATAATCCATAGTGTTAATTATTATGAGAAAACCAAGAGGCAAAACACAGGTGTATAATTTGGCGTTAGGATAAAAGAGGGAACCACAAGGAGAAATCCCGAATAATTCGGGCACGTTAGAGCATATGTTAATCCATAATTATTAGGTCTGCAGTAGAAAGTCATGAAAGGGATTAGGCAGGACAGAGATATAGAATGCGAAGATTATACAACGTTCTTCGCAAGATTGTTCCAGTGGTCCATCAATTATTTTGCCCATCGATGCATGACACCATTATTTTTTTCTTTCTTTTCCGTCACAGTCTTGTTTTCAATTCACTATTATTATTTTTAAGATCCCCATAGTTATACAATGCAGTCGTGCGTTTCTTTTTCAGGTTGCTTTTCTTTTTTAGAAGTTTAAAATGTTGACCACGAAGCCCCAAATGTCTCAGCCTCCAACCAAGACAACAAGTCTTGACATTTTGTTACTTAATATTATCACTGTTATGTATATGCGTGTCCGTGCGTTAGTCGTAAAATCTGTGCAAATTTTCTAATAGAATTAAAAGGAATGAAAGTACATTTCAGGAGATTAGAAATGAAAATGGTTATCGACTGGAAAAATGTGAAATCGGAAATGTGTTTCTGGAAAATTCATATTGTGAAAGTGATACATAATAAACTATACACCCTACTAACTATTCACTGTAAGCTATCACAAAGATGAAAATTCAGGAAGATATAAAAACTATGCATTTGACTTTGAAACAGAAAGGAAACTTGAACAAGTTTAAATCCAAATAGCTATAGGTACTTTCACGTCCAAACAAGTATTCATGCAATCTTAAAATTTCTGAATCTTAAAGGCATCATATCTCCTTCCAAGTGCACAATTTCCGAATGACCAGTGGCAAAAACACAACAAGCTGTACAAATACAATGACTCTTCATATCACGTTTATTTCAATTGATAACCACTTTTCACTTAAAAAACTTATAAAGGTACAATCATCTGACTAACTGCCGTACAAAGGTGCAAAAAATCACAATGCCGGTTTGAAATTGAAATACAAAAGGACTATCGCACATCCACTCGAGGTAATTTAGACAGTGTTTTGCAGCTATGCTCAAGATTTACAAAAATTCAAGAGTACATAACAAAAGTGTCCCGCATACACAATCCACCAAATATAGCAGTCGCTGTCGATCCCCCACTTTTGTTTATTTCATTCCAGGCCCCACTCTTTTAGCATAAACAATAATATACATATTGATATACAAAAGTAACGACAACGTCAAGTGTGCGACATCGGGAATATCGCTGAAGACGAGTTTTTGTTTTTATTATTTTTTAATCGTTCACATGCCAGGAGGATGTCGAGGTGTTTGTTCGATTTTTTTTTGTGTTGCTTTAGTCACCTGCACGTGCTCCGGCGCAGGCAGCGGCTCGTCCTCCTCGTCGTGGTGCACGCCGTTCTGCACCGGCGCCACGAGCTCTTCCGCGCCGTTCAGCGCCGTCGTCGTCGTCGTCGTCGCCGTCGTAGTGGGAGCCGTCACCATCGTCGTCACCGACTTTACATCGTCTTCGTCCCGCTCGAGTTCACTGGGCTCTTGGGGCGGCGGCAGTGGGTATTCGACCGAGCCCTCGTCGGCGATTTCGCTCGCGTCGGCGGCCTCCTGGGGCGATGGCGGCGGCAGGAAGTCGAGCGAGTCGAGCTTTTGCGAGTCGAGGGCGGGGCTCTCGGAGCTGAACTGTTGCTGCTCCTCCTCCACGGGCGGCGTGGGGATCGCATTCTCGAGGATCACGGCGACAGACTCTTGCATCGTGGTAGCGGCGAAGCTCGCAATCTTGGAGGCGGCCTCGAGCGGCGCCGGCGACTCGGGCAGGGGCGGTGGAGTTTCGTCATCCTCCGGCACCTCGACATCCTCTTGCAGCTGCGTCGCCAGCGACTGCTGCAGGCTCTTCTCGAGCTCGAGGAGCTGGGAGTCCTTCGTGACTGCGCTCTTATCTGCCTCGGACTCTGCGACATTTTCCTGGATCACCGGTTCCTCGACGACTTTTTGCTCGGGCACCGGCTCTTCAACGATTTTTTGCTCGGGCACCGGTTCTTCAACGACTTTTTGCTCAAGCACCGGCTCCTGGACGATTTTCTGCTCGGGCTCTGGCTCCTGGACGATTATCTGCTCGGGCACTGGCTCCTCGACGACTTTTTGCTCGGCCACCGGCTCCTGGGCGACTGTTTGCTCGGGTACCGGCTCCTGGACGATTTCTTGCTGAAGCACCGGCTCCTTGGCTTCTTTTTGCTCAAGCACCGGCTCTTCGACAAGCTTTTGCTCGGGCACCGGCTCATCGGGCAGCTGTACCTTGGGTACCGGCTCCTGGGCAAGTTGCACCTTGGACTCGGACTCGGCGACGTAGACGGGCACCGGGCCCTCCTCGCTCTGGATGACGAGGTGGCAGGCGTCGTCGGCGGTCTTCTGCTTCTGCTGCTGCGCCTCGTGGGGCAGCTTGAGGGCCTCGGCGAGGGCGCTGGCGGTCGGGGCGATCCTTTGGGCCTGCTGGAGGGGCGAGGGATCGACGGGCGTGGGCGGGGGACTGGAGGGTAGGGTGGCGTTGGTGGCGACTGGCACAGTAACGGTGGCGGTGATGGAGGGACGCAGGAGGGCGCTTTCCTCAGTGGTTTTCGGCTCAGTGATAGACGAGGAGCTCGCGGCGTTCGTATCATCGTGATCGCTAACGACTGCGGCGGCGACGGCGGGCGTTGCGATCGGCTGGCTCGTCGCGGCGCCGGGACTGACCTCGACTTTCTTCTCGGCGACCGGGGCGGCTGGGGCAGCGGCCTCGACGGCGGGGGCCTCTTCCTTCTTGGCTGGCTCCTCGGCGGCGGGGGCGGCGGCAACCGCGGCGGTAACCGCGGCGGCAACCGGGGCGACGGCGGCGGCGGCCTCCTCGGCGGGCTTGCTCTCCTCTTTCTTCTCGGCTTCCTTCTGGTCCTTGCTCTCCTCCGTGGGGCTGCTCACCGCAGACTTGTCCTCGGGGGTGGCGACCGCCGCGGTCGCTGCTGCCTCGGCTTCCTCACCGCCCTGAAAATCAAGCGAAATCAGTGTCAGAAAGGTCTTTTCAGCCTTGATTATCATTATTCAAGCATGTTAACAAATCAACGACACGACAATTCAAGATTGGGAGATTCTGTATAAATACAGAGCACGCCTATTAATAACTTTCTAAGAAAATAGATTGAATACATTATAAACGAAAGACGTAGTTCAAGTCCAGGGCTATTATTAGATCTCTATAGGGAGGTGTAGAATTTCATGCTTTAAATGCGCTATAGCGAAACAAATGGCGCATTTTTAAATTGCAATCCAGGTATTGAATTCTTCTACGCACACAGCGGCAGATTGTTTATCCCCGCGTCATTTGTAACTGCGCATAATGCCAGTCGGGTCATACGATACAATTCTCGGTCTACTATTACGAATCATTCGATGCAGTCGGATTATAAATTTATTGAACTTTGCAGTTATAAACGCACTGAATAAAGCATACAAAATACAATAAAATTTTAATTTTCTGATAATTACGATAAAAGACAAAACCTTACAAACGTATGACTGCCCTTCTCTCCGATGTAATTGTCCGTATGGTAAGCCAAAAATACGCCACGTGCACGTCAGCTACCCCATATCCACCCTCCTTAATTTCGTAATAAACGGATTTATCCTTAAGAGCCTGCACACACCCTAAATACTTGCGACGCTCCAGAGAATATATTAGCTGCATAATTCGCGCGAGGAATGAGATTACAGGCGACGTGACTTTAACTTTAATTTTGAAAATGAGTTTTTCCGACAAACCATGCAATTTATCACGAAATGAGAAAGAGGAATTTCATTTACATTTTTATGCGCTTTAAACGCGCAGGTTTCAATGTTATATTCTTATTAAAAAATGCGACTTAAAATTAAAGAGGAAAATTCTATTACAGCCCTCGCGACTAAAAAGATTTATCTCGCGACTTTTACTAGCTAACATAAAAGTTACAATATAAAGCAATGCTATGATGATAAAAGAACTCGTATTTCAGTGACGAAAGAAGCGATTAGTTTCTGGAAACATTATCCGGTCGAGACAGAGTGAGACGATAAGACACGAGGAAATAAAGAGTACGAAAATAATGGCAGAAGGAGGAAGCGCAATAAATAAAATAAACCCGGAGATGGCATAAAACGTCCTTACAATGCGAGATGACGGAGAAACGAGACCAGCGTCGTCGTCGCGCGTAATCAATAAAACGAAGAACAAGAGCGAGCAGACAGCGGGGGAGCGGCACATGAAAAAGAAGTGCATTAGAGCACGCCTCGGCTCTCTCTCTCCGCAGGGGTGGCGAAAAGCACCGAGGGGAGACGGCGCGACGTTCAGGGGTGACCAAGCGTGTCACTGTGTCAGAGCCCCGTAGGTCGTTCTTCTTTTTTTTTCTCATCGCGCGAGATGATGAATCGGCCGCACGCAGGTTTTTCCTCACGTGCTCGTACGATGCTCGTGGGAAATCACGAGGACGCGGAATGCCGCGCGGTGCGGAGTGACAGTGCGAGATCGGCTGTCGGCAGCGGCGACTTTCAGTTTTTGAGGGAGGACAATTTGTAGACGATTATGCGCTGACACAAATTTCTCTAGTCATAGATTCCATAAGCGAGATTAAGGGAGAGTTCATCCCGGAGCGAGCACTTTTAAAATGAAATTTATAATCTTGTACGTGCTGATGATCAAGGGTATAAATATTTCTCTTTATTTCCATACATTTTCTTTATCGAAATTTTATATGGCTTTTTATTTCTAATGCGAATCTAACTTTCATATTTGAATATAATCAATGTTTTTGGCAATAGCAAAAAATTCTCACTTTGCGTCACGTCGACGACTGACGTGCAAAGTAAAAAAAAAGAATCGAGTGTACAAAAAAAAAGTACTACACCATACTGTTCCTGCCCTCCCTTCCTTCCTTTTCACGCACGTACGATGCATGTACGCGCCGGCGGCTCGCACGGTCGTGTCACCCCTCTCGTCTCTCCCCTGCGTATCGATCGGCAAGTGAACGAATTCGAACAAAGAGGAGCGCCGCGGTGACGGCCGCGACTGCGACGCGGCGCCGGCAGCAGCAGCCGGGCTTTCAATTTGGTGAATTAAATACACTCGACGATGGGGTTTTTTT